>JAOVYU010000029.1:16382546-16401135 GCA_025674565.1 Synodontis membranacea
CCCCTTGTGGCTGGGTCTTTGTACAGCACCCGGCCTTCTCTGGATGTCTCCCATCCAAGTACTAACCAGGCCCGCCTGTGCTTAGCTTCCGAGAACAGGCGAGATCTAGGTAAGACAGCGCACTAAAAGATATAATATATGGTGACACAGAAGTGCCTCCAGAATAGAACACAACGTCTGTCTCTTGCTCCTTTTTGCTAACGGTATTTGAGTTTTGTTGATTAGTGTGTTTTTGTTGAGTAGCTTTGTTGATAGTGTGTGTGTGTGGTTGGGTGCTGGTCTTGAGACCAGTCTTCCATAAAATGGTGCAAGCGTTGCTCAGAGTGTTCCACACATTTATTCTCCATTTTGTCCACTGTCATTCATGCGCCCAGCACCGAGAACCACTTTAACATCAAAGCCTTGTGCACATGGCCGCCTCGCTTGTATGAACATCCTTTTGATTTTCTGTTTCACTCTCTTTCTCTCTCTATCTCTCTCTCTCTCTTCCAAGCATCCTTGCCCCATCTTTTCGGTCACCTGGCGCCCAACGGAGGGTTGAGTTCTCCACCCGAGGCCGTCGTGCCACCGAATTACATTGCTGTTCCGCGTTATTAGATGTGACACTTCAGTGAGATAATGGAGCCTTTCTTCATCCCCATTTGAAACCCTAATCGCATTTCTTTGATTAATAGGCGCTGATCTGCATATCAAGGGCCCTTGTTAATTTACTCCAGCACAAATCCCCCACCCCTTCTTTACGATATGCTTTTGAAACAGATGAAGGGGAGAATAAGAATGATATACATATCTGTTCTCCTCATCTCCTCCCTCCTTTCGCGTGCTAGGACGAGGCATCTAAATGCAAAGGCTGGAGGTGGAGATATGGGCATGGAGTGATGAAGCTTCTGTCTGATGAGGTTGGGTTGGACGTGCAACACTTTTTTTTTTTAGAGACATCATTTCAGTATGAGTATTGTATATCCAAGATGGTGGTTCCTGGAGGAACGATAGTAAATTAAAATGAAATTAAAAAAAAATGAAACTTTCACTTGCCCTGTGTCTTTTCGTGCATCCCAAAAAAAAATACTTCAAACCCTCTTCCTAGTCCCCTCCTTATATAATTTTGCAGTGCCTTGCACAATAATTCTGCTGACTCAGTTTATTCCAAGTTTGTTCTTTACTCCCTTTCTCTGTAGGTGGAGTGTTTTAAGCGTACTCATCATTCCAGAACCAGGCCCTCAAAGTGACCTTTCCAGCTTGGTGGAGCCAGTCAGGCCACAGGAAACCCAGAGTTACACCTAGCGCTGCCTGGGTCACTAATAATACTCTGTTTAGGGAACGCGGAGCGAGGCAGCGCTGTGGCTGAGTGACGTCCATTCGACTTTATTTGCACTGGATTCTCAGTGTTATGCCCATGACATGTGAGGAACGCGTTATTCGAGTGTGATAAGGGGTTTCTGAGCCAGCAGTGTGGCAGTGGTGACCACATATCTATACTTGGCTCATGACTGGAATGGTGAGAATGAGAAGCTCTGGATTTTCTTCCAGGCCCATGGGAAGCCGGAGAGACGTTTTCATTCCCAAAGCTGAGACAAAGGGGAAGGTGTGGATCCACTCGTGCTTACACTCACACTGCAGTGATTAGTGATTGTGCTCTCCAGCACAAATCATTACTGCTTCTTCGTGGTTTCATGCTCCATCGTCCATGAAGATGCTCCTTGGAATCTGCAGAGCGAAAAATGAATGGCCATGTTATCCCTTGAAAAGGCATTAAGAGATTCTTGAGAGTTCTGGCTGCTGGCATGAAAAGACCCTGTTTGTCTCATAAGAAAGGACTTCTGTGCGTTTTACCTTGACATTGGACCATTATTGCCAGAACTGAAATAAAGTGTAGTGGTGCGTAGTGGTGTGTTCCGTATAGCCATTATTGATTGCTGTGCTGAAGGACAAGAACTCGCTATTTATCACCCATTTTATGCAAAGTAACCACTGCGAACACTGAAGTAAGATCAGTGCCTCCTAGACTTACCCATATCGACCATAAAGACAGCGAGCAGAAAGGTCCTGCAAGTCAACTAGGATGTCTACGACCAGCTCAACCAGCACCAGACCAGCTCTAATCTGTCGTTCTTTCAGCAAGGTTGCTTGATCAATTGAGTCAGGTGTATTGTCTGGACACAAATTTTGTCCTCACAAAGACCCTTTGTGCAAAAGATTAGCAACTGCTACCTTAAGCTGTGATAAGGAGATTCCTATCTCGCCCAATCAGCTAACAAGGCATTGTTCTTTTAATCAGCATAGCTGTTAACAGATGTTACCTTTAAACGACGTCTCTCAGGCTGTCCCTCTTTTTGTACGCGTGATGCTAATACACGGCTCATAGCCAGAGGCGCAGTAAGTTAATTAACCAGCTCATTTCCAGAACACCTCAGAGGAACTTCCAAGCTAATTTATGGGTTAATTAATACGATGGGCTAAAGGTAAACATCATAAGAATCAATTTACCAATGCCGACAGCACCAGGGGATATGAGACTACCTGCTCGTCTGCAGACGAATCGAGCGATGGGCCTGAAGCTGCCGAAGTGGAAGATTGTTCTGAAATAAATGGAGGGTTGGATCGGTTGGCAGCCGCATCGGCAGCACAATCACAGCTTTGTCAGTGCAGACAATTAAAAATCTTAAACAGGCAGTGCCGCTCAGTCAAAGTGGCCGTTGTCTCAGGAAGAATACAACTGTCATCAGGACAGGTGCCAAAGTCCAGGTGTGGCAGATGGTCCTCCTGAATAATGCCAAGAGACGCCTGTACGTCCGAGATTAAACATCAATAGCGGCAAAATGAGCTTAAAAGAAATGGGGCTCGGTGTTCAAGATGATAAACAAGCTGATTTGTTTGCCATTGCAGGGAAGATGGCGGTGTTGGTGTTATTCTTTTAACGCCTGAAAGAGATCCATTTCGCTGATGAACTACAGGGCTCCAGAATTGTGATTACAATCATGCCGGCTAAATCACTTTGCAGTCAGAGAAAATAACCTGCCTAAGATAATGAATGGGTGAGTCTTTGGCTTGATTGGCACTCCGAGTATGAATAACCTGGAATTATTTGTAATAACCATGGTAACCGAGTGGTAATTGCCAGAAAATTCTCCTGTCTCCGAGCCGTGGTCGGAAGGGGTAAAAGAGAGGAAGAAATTAGTCCTTGCTTGCAGTTAAACCTCCATTAATTGTACGCAGTGTGTGTGCGTGTGCGTGTGTGTGTGTGTGTGTTTATTTATGTCACAAAGGACAGCACTGCCTCCGACTCTCAGGGGTTCTTTCTTTTGCCCAGAATGAAGGCAATTAGCATTTAGGCTCGTGAAATGTTTCCCCGCTCTCGCGGAATACAAGCCAGATCCCAACTAATCCATAGATAAGAGCCGTGGAAATTATGTAAAGTGTCGACATTTGAGTCTTCGCGTTTGAAAGCCCTCTCGTTCCACTTTCCTAATAATAATACTCGTCTTTGCTCGTTGAGGAGGTCCTGCGATTCCAGGCGCTCGATCAGCTGTGGGTAGAAGAGATGCAGCATTCATGAAATCTTGTCTCGCTGAATAAGCAGATGGCCAAGAGGAAAATCTACACGCTAGAAAAGGGCTTAGCTGTTATACAATAGCGATGGCTCAACCTGAAAGCAATGTGAGCGGTGCCATATGAGTGTAACACGCACTCGGTTCTGTAGATCTAATTTCCAAAGTCGGGTTTCCCGGAAGCGCGCACCTTCCGACTGTATGCCAAGCTCATAGCGCGTAACAGAGGGAGGTGGAGGAATCTTGTGATTAATAAAGACACCAGACAAATAAGCATTCCCTTCTATCGGTATGAGATTTGAGGCGCAGGAGAATGGCAGGCATGTGCTGAGTGGGAGAAAAGGAATGACACAGAGCGAGGTAGGGAAAGGGCAATGATGCTGGTGATCTCAAAGAGCCTGGAACGTTCCTGCTGACTTGCTTTAAATCTCTCAGACTTCACGAGCTTTAGGGTCACTTGAGTTGTTCGTGAGGCCAGTGAAGAGAAAGCCCGAGGCTAATATTCCTGATGTCGTGGAATGGGGCCCAGGGTCTGAGTTGAGGTCCTGTAGGAGCCCTGGTTCTCTCTAGGGGACAGTGCAGGCTTTTGTTCTCCTCTCATGCCAGGCATTCCCCACGCAGACCAGCCTCGGATGAAGCCCTTGTCGACGCCGAGGCACAGGAGTCTTTTCTACTCAGCAAAATCCAGCCCCTGGGCACAGCCCATTCAAAACCTAAGATCTCTTTAATTAAATACGACCAGTGCAAGACAATAGGGGCGATACACTTCGGCTGGAAGGTGCTACCAGTATAGCCGGAAGGAGAACAAAGACAAAGTGTTCAAAAAAGAAACATTCACATCCATAACTCGCCAAAACAGTCGCATTTTGGTGCCCTTGTTTGCTTCTCCAATTTTTGCGGCGAAGTCACTGCAAATCAATCCAAAGCTCTCGACCCGTCGCTTTAATCTAATGATGGGTGTAGTCTCTTCCTGGATGACTCCGCCCACATCCACAGGACACAAACACTCACTGAATGAAGATGAGATGAAGATGAATATAATGTGAAAACCTGGCCTTGACAGACACCAGAACGCAGCGTCTATGGGAGATTTTGGAGCGAACACCATTCTATCTTTTAGAAGAACAGTGCTCAGCATCGCTTTATCGTCTATTACGGTTCGACAGACGGGTAGAATCAAAGGCATACTAAAGCTGTTCTCATGGCTCGTGGTCATCCGGAACTTTATTAAAACAATTTAAGTTGGGAACTATTATACGGTACATTGGAGTTATAGTAAGGTAATCTTATACTGCTACTGTTTCAGTATCGACCAATCAACAAGATTCTCAATGTGCAGTCGATGAACCTTTCCGTCGCCTTCTGTCTCCTTAGTTGGCCTGCAGCCTCTCTGTGATTGGCCCAGCTGGAAAAAAAAAAAAAAATTGGAGCAGACATTTCATGACTGGATGTGTGCTCCCTACAGAGGATTTGTTTAATGGAAATTTGGTGTAGGGAACATCCCCCCAAGGTCCAAAGAGCTGGAGCAAATCACAGGGATGTGTGCAGTAAATGTGTGATTTTACCCACTGCTGGCGCACTATGCCTCCACCAAAACCGCACGCTCTCTCTCTCTCTCTCTCTCTCTCTCTCTCTCTCACACACACACACACACACACACATACACACACAATTCCTGTCTAAGCTTCAACTGACCTTGTTTAGCATCCATTTCATGCTCTGTTTAAATGAAAGAAGATTTTATATTTTAACTAAAAGTCAAAGGAGTCAGCTTCAGGTGATAATATTGGTAGTATAATGTTATATTCTCTAATGGTAGCCATTTTGGTTTGTTACTTGGGAGAACAGGAAGAGGATTTTTGACCCCTTGACTCAAAAACACAAAGGTTAGCATGATCAGTTTTGACTTCTTTCACCATTAACATTTTGGTATCCAGCGGGAGAACAAACCTTCAGGATGGGGGAGTTAAGAGGGGACGAGGCGCGAAGACCGTGAAGAGGCGAATGAGCAAATACGTCCGACGTAGATGGCAACAAGCTCCGACAGCTCGACAGAGGATGGAGGAAGGAGCTTATTTCATGGCTGATTTGTTTTAATATCTGGTGCAACCGCAGGAGAGCGAGCGTGGGGTAGCAGGATGGAGCGAAAGAGTGAAAGGAGGAGGGTGACAGAAGGGTCGAGAAGAGAAAGAGAAGGGGGAACGGCGATGCCGAGATGGTGATGATCTGAAGGGACGAGTTAGAGGTACGGGGGTGACAAGTGAGGCAAAGGAAAGAGGCCATGAAAGAAAGTAGAGTTCCTCTTTTAGTGTTCCAAAATGTCTCCGTTTTGTCATCCCAGAAGAACAAAGCGGCAAAAGTACAAAACATGACAAAACATCTGTCACAGGCTTCAGAAAGCATGTCTCACTTCTTTTCTCACAAGGGAGCTCAGAGGAGGAATTCAGATTTGACAGTGACGGGAAAACGGAGTGTGCCAAATTTCCAGAACTTTCTGAATACATCTGAGGTGTGCAGCTCTCTGAAGCGGGACTCAAACGATTCGGGAAAGATGTTCGGATACAGGAGATATCTTTTTCAACTTTTTATTTTATTTTATTTTTTTCCCCCTGCATAACCTTGTGGAGTACGACAACTTTATTCAAGTCCAAAGTCTTCACTTGCTCCTTTCTGACAGCTAAGCTTCATGCGAGTGCGTAGTAAGAACAGAGTTCCGTACGCACGGCAGGATGCAAAGCTGGAAATTTAAATTCAGACAGGGTTCCTTCTCATTCCTAAGCAAGCATTTGGACCAAAGAAATGTTTACATGCAAAGCTCAAGACAATATAAAAGAAAGAAAGAAAGGCAGAGACAGTATAGAGTGTAAGTTACAATATGCATGCACAGCTTTGATTTTCAGTCCATGAATATTAGACGGAATAGGTTCGTGGTGTCAACACAGAGCTCGCGTTTGACTCGGCTGCGTTGTTTTGTTTCATGTGTAATTGAGCTATTTGGAAGGACCGTAAGTGCCATCTTTGTTTATCTGTACCATGGCATAGAGAGTGGTAAGGGAAAGCAAAGTGACGATGCTCATTCGACGCTTGAATGTACTCCAAAAACAAAGAGGCAGGCCTTTTTTACCCACTGATCCGAGCGCTGTCTGTGTCAGGGGCCTGCGTGCAAATTGATGGTGTCATTATCAGTGCACTGATGCCACTTATTACTCATGTCAAAGTGACAGCTGGTCGCTATGGCACCTGCTGCGCCACTCGGTGCCAAGTTATTATTCGGGATGATTAGTGACATCATTCTTTCGGCTCTGCCTTCACAGCAAGGCAGGACAGGAGAGGAGACAGAAATTCAGTTCCAGACCTGAATCAAACCATGAAAAAAAAAAAATCAAATAAATTCTGTAGAACCATCTTCAGTTTGTCCTGCTGGAGGAACTCTACACCATCACAGTGAAACCATGTTTATGAACTTAGGAAATATTATTTATCCAAAGAACCAATGTAAAGCCTATTTTTTTTTTTTTTTTAAAATAATAAATAAAAATCAAATAGAAGATGCATGTTTTACATTCATAAAAATTTATTTAAAAAAATTACTAAATTATTAAAGTGAAGGGAAAAAAAAAAAGGTTTTCAGAAAAGCATCAAGTCACACCAATCTTCACGCCAAAAAAAATCTTTTAGTTGAATTGAAGCTGGAAATTTATTCACTAGTCTGTAAAGGGCTGATCGATTTTTAACCAAAAATAAAAAATTAAAAAAATTGATAGTAAATTTGAAGCAACTGGCAAATATTTCATTGCCGATGTCAAGTCACACAAGTGGCAAAATATTCTTTAGATTTTCCCCCAACCTTATTTTCATCTGCATTACTGAACACAATAAATCAAATCTAGAGGGAAAGCTATGATAAATTAGCGAATACTACAGTACAGTACTTTTTCTTTAAAATAAAATAAAACAAAATATAAAAAAATAAATACCCAGCAAATGTCAAAGCAACCTAATAAGAGATCAAAAATAATAAGACAGTACGTGCCCCAGCAGCCAGCACTTTTTCTTTAAAATAAAATAAAACAAAATATAAAAAATCAAGTGTCAAAGCAACCTAATAAGAGAAAAAAATAAATAAATAAATAAATTCATTAATTAATTAAAAACAGCTGAAAGCTGAATGTACAGTGGGGGTTTTTTTCTTTTCTGTGTTACAATATTTTGCCATTTGTTTTGGTATTTGAGAGTGGAGGAGGAAAACACTGATATAGTCATATGACTTATATACAGTTATCAGCTGCTTATGACACTCATGCAACTCCTGATAGCTGTTACTGTGAGTTAGTTTCTGATTGTTCAGTGCAAAAGCAATCAATCGATGTTAGCAAGGTTGAACACTGACGTTGAATTTTATATTAAATCCTGACAAAATTATTAACTGTGCAACACCTAAAGCTTATACCAGACTTACGTACGGGTTATAGCCTATAAGACAACAAAGGATGTGAGTATTGGATTCCGACGTGACCAGATCCCTTACTGTTGTCCAAATAAACAGCATTTGTTGCATTATTATTATTTTTTTTTTTTTCCCCCCGAGACTTTTTATTTTGAATGTTAGCCTTGAAGCAAGCGTCGAAATCCTGCCTGCGTAGCTCAGTGAGAGAGTGTGTGTGTTTCTTTGCGTTTATGTGTGTGTGAGTGTGTCTGAGCTGACCTCAGTAGGTCATGGACCAGGCTCTGAGTCACTCAGAAGTACAGAAAGAGCCTGCTTTGTATCCAACCAGCAACACGTTCGACTATAATCAGCTCTTTTCAACCGTGGCTCTGAGATGATTGTTAATGACGGCATGGTGCTTCCATTCAGATTTATAAGTGGAGTTTAACTTGAAAACAGTGCATTTATACTCTTTTTAGGAAGTGAGAGTGCATGTGTGTGTGTGTGTGTGTGTGTGTGTGTGTGTGTCTCTCTCTCTCTCTCTCTCTCTCTCTCTCTCTCTCTCTCTCTCTCTCTCTCTCTCTCTGGTTCCTGTGTCTGAGCTGCTCCACTTAGCTAATGGTCCTTGCAGTCTTTTCCCTCCATGGTGTCATTATTCTGCCTTCCACATGGCTGGCGCGCTAATAAACACACTGTGAAATGCATTATGGGCCGGGGAGAAATTTGCGGGAGCTAAAGTGTGCCTTCTTTTCTCAAAACAGTCCGAGCTCTTGTGCTTATTGTGCCTTTTCGAGCGGAGAAGCCGCTCTTTTTTTTTTTTTTCTTTTTTAACCATCCGTGATTGGAAAGTCAGCGAGGCCGATCTTTTCTCCATCTGCTTTGTAAACAGATCTGTTAAAATCTTTTGAAAAGCGTGAAATGACTGCGCTGCTTGTAATTCCTCGTAAACGAAGCCTCATAACCTGCCTTCTGGCTGGAGCGATCGCCGCTCTGTCCACTTGCGCCACGTCTGAAAAAAAAAAGAAAAGAAAAGAAAAGAGGCCTTAAGATAGCGAGACAGTTCTAAGTCTACGGACTTGGAGCAAAATCGGTTCTTTTTCTTTATTTTGGTACGTCGCGTGGTTTGGTTTCCCCATGGCAAATAATTAAAGGAAGCAAAAAAGAGAAACAAAATGATTGTTTTGAGAGGGTGTGTAGGGCTGGAAAATTGTCCTTGTGAAAATCTTTCATTCGTTGGTCAGACAGACAGCGATGGAAAAAGGTAGGCAAAGTATAAATAGAAATATCAGCAAAACCGCAAGAGCTCGGAGAACACTGAGGTGGGGCTTATCTTCCTAATATCTTCTCCTAAATCTTCAGAATACATGGAATTTCTGAACTGTAGCTCTGTCTTTTTTGCGCGGTTTAGCAGGTCACACCTGTAAAAAAAAATAAATAAAAAAAATAAAAATTGTGCAACCCAAAACATGTGACAAGTTTGATTCACTTCCTGCAAGTGAGTCGATTCAGAGTCGCAATTGAGATCCCTCACTTGTTGTTTTGGTAGAAACCTGAGTGCGATTGCTGTGTTCTTCTGCCTAAGGAACCACACCGAAGTGGAGAACCAACAAGGGTTATATATACATATATATATATACATACGTATGTGTGTGTGTGTGTGTGTGTGTGTGTGAAAGGACCCTAACATCAATGATATCACGCAGGATGCGTCCGTTTTTCTGGAAGCTCCTGGAAGGTCGTACACACATACGCAGTATAAAGAGGCGGCGTTAGAGTGTGACATATTAGGCGAGGTACACTGAAGGAACATTCCAGTGTCAATACCGGGTATTTCCTGCATGCTTCACTCACAGCCGAGTCAACAAGGACACACAATGGCTCTGAGTGTCTATGTGGGAGTGTGTGTTTAATGGCATTGTGGAAAATGGGTCGTATGAAAGATGGGGACGAAACCTTTAATTAGGAAGACTGATGGACGCTGACACACCGTGCTTACCTCTAGTTATCAGTCATGACCGGGAACCATGAACAACTGCTCTTTTCTTTTCTTTTCTTTATCCCTCTTGTTCTCTATAACTCCATCTCACCCGTTTTTTCTCCCCCCCCCCTTCCCCCCCCCCCCCCCCCCTTCCCCATCAGTCCTGTTCTCTTTAATAGCACATACAGACTCGGTCATTAGTGGGCCGTGGTGCGCTTTGAGGCACATAATAACAACCCAATGCGAGAGGCATCTTTACGGAACAAAGGAGCAGGACGGTGCCATCAGTTTCTCGATTGTAACCAAAGTTAATTGCTGTAGAGGATATTCCCAGTGGTTGCGCTGGTGTAAAACTGATACTTCAGCCGATCTGGTACAAACCATCTGGTGGCTTCTCCAACAGACAATGGTATGACTTGATGGGGGTTGATGAAGACCATTTGGCCATGCCCAGGGTATCAGCTTTTAATGCAGTGGTCCAGAACGCAGGACAGGAGAGCTCCCGAGGCCTGCGAAAGCTTACAGGGGGAAGGGCGAGCGTCCAAAGCAGCGACATCCGGAAGGAGCTCCTTATGAATAGCGTATGATTTATGATCTTTAATTTGCGGTGCATTTAGAGTGCCTCGTGTTAGGTTCAGCGGAGTTCGGGCACAGCTAGATTCGGTCCACTGAGTAAACTACATGCAGTGGATTTCTGCCCAGGTGCCTTTCTTCGTACGAATCTACTTCGTCATCAAGGACAGAGATCCTCAAAGTGCTAGACAGTAATTAAATGCAATTTCACAGCACGGCCTGATTAAGGACTTGTGCCATTTCGTTCGTGAGGAACTCATTAAGCTCTCCGAGCCCTTGGACAAGTGTACTTTTGCGGAACGAGATGCTGAGTGCCTACGTTTCTCCCCATCTACCTCCTTAACCGCAATAAGCACAGCAAAGAAAAAAAAAAAAAAAAAACAAGCACACAATAATATGAACTAAAAACTCTTGCAAATTAAGGACTCCAGGCGGCAACCGTGATCATGCTGACAAGAGTTTGTCATGCAAAGTGCTTTTCTACTCAAATGATGCTGGGGTCTAATCAAAAGACGCAACTCGGGATGGTAAGATCAATTTGGTTCCAGCGTCAAATGCTAATGATCTGAAACTAAGAAGGCAGTAGATGTTCGGGCGCAGAGATGGTGCCATTTAGTCACCAAGAAAAGCAACCTGTGTTATTTTCACGATCTCCACCGAAAACAAAGAATGTTTTTCAGAACCATAAATCAGTGGTCCAAGGGAGAACTAAAGGAAGAACTAAAGGGAGAACTAAATGCTTTAGTGACACCCGCAACAAACTGAACAGGAGCTACGACGACGATGTTAAGAAAAGTTTTACCAGCTATGCACTTAAAATGCCTAAAAATGCAGACTTCATCGATTGCTAATTTTTATTCTCTGTTTCGTTATTCTTCTCTTCCGCCCTAATCCGTTTAAGTTTAATCGGCGTAAAATTGAACTCACATTCAACGAATGCATTTTATCATCGAAAGCTTTTTTTCCTTTCTTTTTCTTTTTTTTTTTACTAAGACATTTCTAGCCCAACCAGATCGGCTAACGTCATTGCAACTTGCAAGCTGATATTACTTGCTATGTCGTGAGTAGCTACAATTACGAGTATCTGCGTTACAAAGTTGCTCCCAAACCCTCACATTCGTATCTTATCTAAACTCACACAGTTCTATCGTTAGCTATAACTATTCCAGCCGTAGCT
Organism: Synodontis membranacea; assembly: GCA_025674565.1. Lineage (NCBI taxonomy): Eukaryota > Metazoa > Chordata > Actinopteri > Siluriformes > Mochokidae > Synodontis > Synodontis membranacea. The sequence continues at coordinate 16,394,249 of JAOVYU010000029.1, forward strand.
TTCGGATGTTAGCCTGTAACTTGAAGCTCGCGCCGTGTATGTCTCGACAAAAGGTTCGACAGCGTTAGCGTCTCGTCAGAGCTAAACGTAACGGATGATTAAGACTATTGGTGGAAATGTTTCAGATGGAAAGAGAAGTTTGAACAAGATTTCTACTAATAAGAACATACATGTGTCTATGACTTGGGCTTCATGCTTTCGGCGACTTTATTTTTTTATCAGTCGTTTATTTTAACGAAGCCACGTGGCTGTATTTAGCCACACGGACGTTATGAACACATAAACGTTTGATCGTTTCGGTTGACCATCTGTACGTTGAAACGATATTCAAAAGAACAACACGATGAATCTGAAGCTAGCAGCTGTGTAAGCTAACCCCCCCCCCCCCCCCTTCCCGCTCCATCCCTCTGAGGCTGGATTCGGAGTGTGTTTGTGGCCGGCTCTCAATGCTATCATCAGGAAAAGCCCCGGGCCTCTGTGCTTTCACACTCACCGCTTCAACGGCCACGGTTCAGTGTGGTCAAGGAGCTCCTGAAGCTCTGGTTTCAGCCACGCCGCCCTGAACGGCAGTCTGTCAGCAGAGAGAGAGCGAGAGAGAGAGAGAGAGCAGGGAGGAGACCTGGAGCACACGCAGCTTTGCAGGAGGCAAACAATGACTGCAGTTAAGAGTCAACACAACAACACAAAGACAGTTTGCATGAAGAATTGTCTCGTCAGCGTCATGGATTCTCCCTGGCGTGATCGATTAGTTGCTTTACAGCTTCAGTTAAATAAACTAAGAACGATGTAGAAAATTCCATCATTTCGAACTATACGAGGAAGAAGGAAAGTCTCAGCAAAATGTTTAATGCTGTTAGTTTTGTCCTACTCCAAGAAATATAAAATAATTACGACTCGCCTTGGCCGATTAGCATTGAAGGTTTCCAGTACAGTGTTGCAGATATACGAGGCTTGGCCAGACTAATTCCTGCTGCACTTACTTAATCAGAGAGCTTTGGAGAGCTGAAGAGATTAAAGCAAGAAAACAGAAACTTAAATAGAGTTGCGAAGCCACTTCAAGGGAAATTCAGGTAAGCTGCCAAATCAAACAAAAACCAAATTCCAGTCTCAGCATGTGTTGCTGTTATTGCGAGGTTTTTGTTTTGTTTTGTTTTTTTGCTGTGTGGTTAGATTTTTTTTTCTTTTTTCTTTTTTCCCTCTCCCAGAACTTTAAGAGCTTAAGATTAGGTTCTCATCTCGTCCAACCTTATCTCATTATCATTCCTCCAAAGCTTTGCCCTTTTGCTGGTATTTACTCTATTGTCATTTCGTACTTATTTGAACATGCAAATGAGGTGCGATGGAGAGCTGCGGCATCTGCCTCGCTCAAAAACACACATCGTGCTTCTCAGGAGTGGCTCCCCCTCCCTCCGAGTTCGCCCAGAGAGTAGTCCCATCAGCCGCCATGGTAGCGTGGAGGCAAATGAAACCCAGAGGCCTGCTGTGCGTAAAATCGCAGCCTAACACCATTAGAGACATTCGAGCAATCACACTTGCTGGGCCCAGGAGAGACAACAGGAGTTTCCACTCGGGCTGTTTCCGAAGCCATTTGGGGCGTTTTGTGACGAGTGTCTTCTATGAGCCTCGACCGTTTCCTGTCTTAGAAAGGCCAATAGGGCGCACGAGAGAAAAACACGCAGAAATAAGATATTCCGTAGTTATCTGTAAGCAAATAAGCAACAGCAATGACAGCTCGCTGATGTCCTGTACGGTAAAGTCTCTCATGGGCGTGTAAAATGTACAAATTTCCCATTCTTTAACGAATAGTTAATAATATAAAGGGAATAAAACTCTCTGTGATGTGCTGTTATAGGAAATCAATCAGTAACGAGGCGGTGTGATGAAATGTGATGAGATAATGTTAAAAACCCTAAAATCGCTTTTTTTTGTTTTATTTATTTATTTATTTTTAATAAAAAATTGTCCACAACATTAAGTTACTTTAGTTAATTCCTTACATCCTCTCTCTACTGACACTGGAGACTCCTTCCTAAATGTTAAATAAACATCTCCTTTATCACCATATCCAAGATTATAAATTATGTTTTTTTTTTTTTTTTAAACGACAAATTAATTCATTTATTATCAGTCTGAGATTACGTTAGATTTCACGGGAAAGTGAACGGAGGTAGGAGGACCCATGCCATGTGATCAGATTTGATGATGGACCAAGTTGCCTGGATTTGTCATTTAACCACATCACAACACCTTTTACACACACACACACACACACATATATATATATAAAGCAATGAGACAATCCTGTTTCAGAATTCGCTGGACATATAAATGCTCACAAGTCACGTGTCTTTTTGTTGCTCGCTAGTGTAAATGCAGGGTGATACTCTGGGTGTCCATGACATGTGGGTGTGCATCAGCATCTTTAACAGCCTTTCTTTTTCTTCTTTATATCCCTTGCAGCTGCATCCCCATTCCCAGAGGACACGCTTGTGGCTTTTGGGTAAATAAGGCTCTAAACCAGCAAATAAAAGAAACTGGCCTTTAGAAAACAGCCATCCGTCACCTGAGATCCCTGACTGGTCAGTCTTTCTGTTTGTCCTGGATTCTCTGTCTCTCTCTCTCTCTCTCTCTCTCTCTCTACTCTACTGATCTACTCCATCCTGGACCTCTGAATGGCTCTGGGCCGGAGGAAAGAGAACAAGAGAGGAAAAAGATGAAGAAGTTGGGAGACGCGTGAAAAGTAGCTAAGAGCTTCTGTCACCTCCGGTGTGAACAGCCCAGAGATGTTGGCTGTGTTTTAAATTAAGCTTCTGTCAGGCCAGGAAGTGAGACATGCACACTTGTGTGTGTGTGTGGGGGGGGGGGGGAGCCTTGTGTGGTAGAATCACACCCTTTAAATGCTCTAATAGAACCCAATACACAAATGTCTCACGCAGCATGGCGCCTCTATAAACGCCGTGCTGTCAACACAACAAACTCTCGGTCTGGAAAGAGCCTAGCTCAAAGCTTAGCTGTCAGCTTAAACTGTTCAAATGAGAGAGTGAGAAATACAGGGAGAGAGAGAGAGAGAGAGAGAGAGAGAGGGAGAGAGAGAGAAAACCTGTTACCACAGGCAACAAAAGGGGCAAAGCTTTATAAGTTTTGCATGCCAAACTACATGCTATCGGCCCCATTGTCTGCTGCAAAAGTCTGTTGTGGTGAGACCAGCATGCCTGCTAGGCATTAGCAGAGCCAGGCGGCGTGAAACAAAGGGTCGAGGTAATTCCTTTTCTTTCACACATGGGTGAGTTTTGCTCCCCTCTCCAGCCCGACTCTCAGTCAGTTTTAACAAGAGTTAGTGCTCCTGATAGGCTGGAGACAGCAAAGGCCCCAAGGGGAGGAGGGGCAGCCGCGAGCCTCAGCGCGATAAAATCAAGCGCTACAGGTGTAGCTGGGTCCTTTATCAACACCGCCATTGTTCACCGTGCCAACCGCCGCTCGGCTAAAACCCACACATACACACCTACACACAATTTCAAAATCACCCTCCTCCCTCCTACTTGCACCCTCCTATTCGTTCGCACGTTCCCATCGCAGAGAGATCGGCGTGACGTGCACCTGAGCTCCGAGCCCGGGGCTGACTTGACATTCTTAGACACCGTGTCATCCCGAAGTGCCGGAATGAGCCTGCCAAATCCTAACACGACCCGCAGGAAGGTTGAGGAAGAGGAGGGGCCAAAGATGTTGACACCAGGGGCGTGACAGGAGTGCATTATGAACCCTCGCTCTCTTAACACACCCTTGTTGACTTCCTCTGGTGACTTGAAAGTGTTTATCACCTACACCCTTGGAATCCGCTCGGGGGCTAACAGCTCTAGATTTTTAGACCATTTCTGGTTTAGGGTTCTAGACAGACTCCCATACGAAGCACGGCAGTCTCTCACGTTAACTCGTAGGACATTTTTAAAAGTGTATGTCATTCTAGTGAGCACCTGAAGCACAAATATTGTGTGTACATGGTTCTTCAAAGGGGTATTTATTTATTATTTTTTTTGGACTTTCTTCTATTTGGGGTTCTACTTGAAACTGTCAAACTGTCTTGAAAGGTGAACTCTACTCGGAACCTTTCACGATTCCCCCAGATTGCTGAAGATGGAGTAGTGCATAACGAGCCTGAGCAGCGTGCTAACTGTCTACTGGAATTACACAATACATAAAACATGCAAAGTTTGTAGACTAGGAATTATTTTTCTATTTACTGTAGCTACATAGTGTAGCTATTAAAAGAATGGTTTCTTCATTTCTAAAAAATCAACTGCCATGTCGGTTGTCCAAGACTACGTGATGAAGACTTGCGTATGAATAAGTTCATATTCATAGACTACAATAAGTCCGACTGTGTCCTAAACCGCATCACTGAGTCTGCATGACGTCACTGGAGAACGATTCGTGGTTGGAGGGAGATTCTGCAGCACAGGTTTTTAGGCGAGATCGACTTCTATTACTTCTTATCTACAAGTAACTTGAGTGTGAATCTGAAAAGCAGATAATAAAGAGGGGGGGATTTATGGCCTCGTCTACGAAGCCCCACTTGAACCGATGACGTGATGCGCCAGCTGTTACGGCGGTGAGATTTAACCAACGTTGACAAAGCGTGATAAAAAAAAAAAAAAAAAAAACAGTCCTGGAGGTAAGAATGCATCCTGTTAACAAGCACCAGAAATCATTTTTGCTCCTGACAGCGAGTTATTGCAGATCATTTATTTCCTTTCGGTGGATGAGGATCGTCAGGGACGTCTCATGTGTCAGAGCCGGCGAATGGTGCCTTTATCTGAAAGAGATGGACAGAGGGATTGTGATGGCTGAAAGAATGCAGGCCCCGGCATTGTCGTATAGTTATTCCCAAAGAGACTTTGATGGGATTTTTTTTTTTTCTCTGCCCATCAATCTTTTTCCAATTACCTGTCTTGTCTCGCTGAAATCTATCATAATCGTCGCCTTGGAAACTGGTGGCATCCTCCATTAGGTTGCGGTCTATTGTTTGATTTGTGTAGACGTGGCAACCTGGGGTTTTTAGAGCGCGCCGTCTGTAATGATCCTAAATGCTTCCTTTAAGAGAAGGAGACACTTCATTCGCATCGTCAGGAGACTGACGGATAGTTGCTTCTAAAGCCGAGACAGGAAATATCAATAAATGCGTGTTTAGGAGCGTGAACATCCATACATCAGCCGTTAATGCAATAGGTCATATTTTACACATTTTCTCATAGTCCCTTTAACCGAGGGTTGCTTTGATCACGACTTTAGGTATTTAGCGTCTGATTTTTCTTCGGTTCTGAACAAAGATGCAATTTACGACCAGTAAAAGCCACCTAAAAACTCCCAGTTCCTTTTATACGCAGGGACGCCAAATCTACAGTTTTTGCGTTAGATCACTTAATACACAGACACGGTACTTGGTTAAATCTAAAACACTGACTGTACTAATCGCGCTTTTGAAGAGTTAATCATCAACGTTAGAGTTATCGCTAAAGTTAGCCGGCTAGCTTGTTTCTAATCTACTCGCTATCGCAATTTCAGTCCAAAATATTGCATAGATATTTCTAGGTCACTTCAGAACCAAACGTAAAGTGCAATTAAATAAGCTGTATATAAGATTTCTGTGCCCTGGCAGAACAAACACAAGGCACGCTTTCTGGAGATTCCCGTGTTTTATTTTGTTTTTCACCGCGGTGGGACTTTAAAAAGTATCTAAGCCATCTTAAAGGTCCTATTATGACGTTTACGATATTCACATTACCACTTTAAAGTACAAATAGTACCGGTTTGGTACTTTTTATTTCCGCAAGAGCGTGAGAAACACTTCTTCCTGAGCACGTAGTTTGGTGTCACGTCACACCAGAGTCTGACTAGGATAAGGGGCGTGGTTTAAAGTCTGAAGGAGGAGTTGTACATTATATACGTTATTCAGATGTTGGTCTCTCTTCCAATTTTATCTGATATGAAAAGGACAAATTGTGCTGCGGCGGCAAACCGTTTCTTATAAGCTTCTCGGAATTCTTTAGAAACCTTTAAGAACCAAACCGTAGGCAGGAAACATGTTGATGCTGAGCAACTGCATTAGGGATAAGTAAAAATAAAATAATAATAATAACCAGGGGCAGAATTAATAATCATAAAGCAGCTATTAACAGTCATTCTCTAGTAAGTGTAAATATACTGTATGTTCTGTTCTGATCCTCAGGTCTGACTTAGGACAAGTTACAACTTTACCTTTGACTGTTACAAAGCGCTGACACTGGAGACTCCTTCCATAATTGTTACACACACACACACACACACACAAAAAAATCTCCTTACAGAAAAATCTTCACCGCGTGAGCCCCATGTGACTGAGCCGTTACTATGGAAACGATAACATATTATTAATATGAACCTGTGATTTTCTGCCTCGCTACTGTGCTGGAAAATTAATCAACACCTTTGAGAATTAAAGAATGCTGCTGGTGTAAGGGAGGAATTACGAATTATGGCTCCTTTAAGACACCCCTGTATCCCCCTGTACTGAGTACCCAGGTACTTTGAGGAGCACTGAAAGTGACAACACACCTCTTCCACACACACACACACACACACACACAAACACACACACACACACGCACGCAGAGGACTCATCTCCTGTGTGGCACGCTGTCAGCTCGTCATCTTTCACTCGGTGCGCTTGACTAGACAGCAGCGAGCATGCTGGGATATGTCAGGCAGCAAAATGGAGTCTTCTCATTAGCTCTCCCCACACCTGCTGTTTCTCTCTCCTTAAGACTCACCGAGCAAACACACACACACACACACACACACACACACATAAACAAACACCTATACAGCTGGATACCTCAACAAGTCAATGTAAT
>JAOVYU010000029.1:16454737-16469256 GCA_025674565.1 Synodontis membranacea
ACGGTGGATCTGATGTAACGGTGGATCTGATGTAACGGTGGATCTGATGTAACGGTGGATCTGATGTAACGGTGGTCTACTCACTGGTGCGCCGCTGAAGCCGATGAGAGGAACTTTGCCTTCCAGTTTGTGTCGCGTCAGCGTGATGGCCCTGAACACGTAGCCCAGCTCGGACGCCACGTCCACTTTGGATCGAAGTCTCTGCAGGTCATCCGGCTCCTTCAGGGGCTCTGGGAATGTTGGACCTTTTCCTGCTACCATCTGGACATCCATACCCAGAGCCTAGACACACACACACACACACACACACACACAGATTGCATTATTGCACCAGACACGTTCATTAAAAAGCAGCTTTCACTTTGATTTCTGTTTCTTAATGTTTAAGTGTCTCAGGTCAGCATCTTCTTACCTGCGGCACCACCAGGATGTCTGAGAAAATGATCGCAGCATCGAACGGGAATCGTCTCAGTGGCTGCGGGAAAAGAAGACGTTTATTAATTTACCTCCCCGACTCCATCTCACTTTAGGTGTGTTAAAGTTGCTGACCTGCAGCGTGAGCTCACAGCAGTCTTCAGGAGAGCGACACGTCTCGAAAAAGTCCTTCCCTGCTCTGAACTCCCTGAACTCTGCCAAGGAAAGGCACATTTTTAAATTGTCATTGTGTGACTACATCCATACAGCACACACACACACACACACACACACACACACACAAAAACACACACCAGTGTCAGTGCTGTACTGAAAATAAAAACACCACAATACAAATATTATCTGCTCCATGGAGCTCCTTTTACACTGAGGAAGGGGTAAAGGGTGCCAATACTAAAAATAACACACATATAACAAAGAACATTTGTGTGATACAGCAGAAGATGTTGTCTCGTGCTGGAGACGTTCACTGATTCTCATAAGCGAATATCAGGCTCCAGGTTACTTTAGCTCAGTTCCTGGAGTTCAGACATCGACTCAGAAGCTTCTCAGTAAGACCTGGTACATGAGCAGGAACCATTTCAGATGAATCCTGGAGTTCAGCCGTAACCAGCAGAGTCGGAACGCAAGACTAGGTCAGACAGGACAAAGGTCTCGTGGACCTGCCACCACGCTGTTACCCAGACACACACTCGTACCTGGCAGGTACCGTCCCGCTTGCCGCATGCACCACACCGGAACATGCTGGACCTCTTCGCCTCGGGCTGCTCGCAAAAACGTGTCGTTTTTCAGCTCGGGAAAGTCTTTAGGGCTGCGAAGGGAAGCAGAGGTGTTAGTAAGGTGCATGACTCGAACCCGTGACTCGCTACAGTGCAGCGAGAGGGGTTATCATCTGGCCGTTCAGCTGCCTCTCCCTCGACTCCCTCTAATCATGATCGACTGCCTTCACAAAAGGAAAGGTGGAGACAGAAGATAAGACCTTCTCACGACTCTGGAATAACGGTCCACGATCATGAGGTCACGATCGCGACCAGGTTCGATGTTCTACAAAAAAGAGCTCTTTATTCTCACAGGCATTAACAGAACCTCTAACAGATTAAACAAACAAACAAACAAAAAAAACATAAACAAGACCTAAGCAAGACCTGATCAGATCTAACGTACAAGGAATTGTGCTCATTATAGTCACAGGCATCATCTGGACATCTAATAGAGGAAAAAATATATATATATATATTATACCATTTTCTTGTAAATTCTAGATAAAAAAGCCCAGACTTTCTAATTCTATAATAATAATAATAATAATTATTATTATTCTGAATCTAATAATCAGAAAAGAAGGAAATCTCTATTTAAAAAAAAAACACAACAATAATAATAATAATAATAATAATAATAATAATAATAATAAAGGCTGTCACGTGACTGATCATTCAGAATGACATCTGATCTACAAAAACCCATTGTTTTCATCATAACTAGACAGCTGGATATGCAATTAATTTCACACACAGAGTCATATTTCTGCTCTCATTCAGGCTGATGAAGGAACTCACAGGATCTGCTCGTCTTTATCCATCGTGCAGCTCTGATCGAAAAACTTCAACAGTGTCTTTAACTACACCAACTCTCTCTCCTACAACACAGCTGTATCCTAAACATATCCCTAACCCCTACATGTACACTACCTAGGGTCAGGGGTAATGGTGTACACTGGCCTACATAGTGCACTACACCTCCAACAAGAAGCGCTTTGTGATTAAACCCGCGTTTCGCCTTTAAGAGCCTGGGCGCGGCCATCTTGGAACGGTCACGTGACCTCGAGTGGGCGGGGCTAGGCGCTATTGTAGAAAAATCAATCATTTTATGATACAAATATTAATTAATCTCATCGCTTATCATCGTGTTAGAATTTATTTCTAGCTCGCAATTTTATTTATGTTTTTTTTATCTTGATTTCAGACACGAAGGGCTTGTTTGTTCTGGATTATTTAGATATTATTATTATCATTATTATTATTATTATTATTATTATTATTATTATTATTATTATCATTATTATTATTATTATTTCTATTATTCTTATTTTATTCTTCTTATTATTATTACTATTTTTATTATTATTATTATTATTATTATTATTTTTATTATTATTAATAATAACCTTTTTTAACATTTGATTTTATAATTTATAATTAATATAAATATAATTAGTTTTTTTCCATGATTTGCATTACTAATAAATGTATAGCTATAAATATTGATTGTATATTATATTATATTATATTATATTACATTACATTACATTATATTATATTATATTATATTATATTATTATCATGCTACTCACAGTATTAAAATCAGGCATCATGACAACCATGAAACATAAATATGGATTTAAACCTTTAAAATGTTTTACATTAAAAAAAAAATCTAATGAAAGGAGAGAAATTAGTATTAGTAACAGCACTCATTTGTGCAATATTACTGTCTTTGCTTTTATAATTATTTACCCTAAAACATTTAATTATGATTCTTATAAATTGCATTAAGAAATAAAAATGCTGTTATATTATTATTATTATTATTATTTCATCTTCCCTTCATCTATATCTCTCATCATCAGGTCAAAGCAGATATTAAACCAGATTCAAAGTTTAATCATTTTATTTAAAAAAAAAATGCAAAAATGTACAGCACATTTAAAAAAAGACAGGAGGTATATACTGAATTTCTACACATAATACATTTATATACAGCAAACAATCTCATAAACAATATTTAAGATCAACAGAAAAGAAGACTGAATAACAACGACACTACCTGCATTAACTTCAATTCTTTCAGGATAGGAACAGTATTAGCATCAGTCTGGCTTAAACAGATTATTATTATCATTATTATTATTATTATTATTATTATTATTTATTTTTACATTATTACAGAGCCATGTGTTACTGTGATCGTCCCAATCCTCAGTGCAGATTAACTTTAACTCCAGAGTTAAACAGATCGAGAGCTATCTGAAATCTCCTCGGCGCAGTGTTGTGATGTCATAACACATACATCATTACAAATAAGCACAAGTTCCAATAAAAAAAAAAAAAAAGGTTCTTCATGAGTCGAGTCAGAGTCCGTGCTGTAAGTGAAATGTATGTTAAATATTTTAATCTCACCTTCACAAAAAAAATTTTTTTTTTCCTGAAAAGGAAACTGCAAAAAAAAAAAAAAAAAAAGTCGAATTGCCATTTGGTACAATCAAGATCTCAATAAACAATAAATGAATATTAATGAAATCAAGTGGGAAATTATTTGTTGGAAGAAGTTAAATACAGTACAGGAACGCGTGTGTTTGTCTTTTTGCAGTGTGTCAAACTCTTTTGGCCTTTTTTTTTTTTTTTTTTGCTCCAAACAGGATGAAGATGTTTGAAAAAGTTCAGATGTTGAGAAGATGATTTTGAGCAAAGAATTTTGATTAAAATACACAGCAGGAGTAACGGTATTGCCTACAAGTGCAAAAGAAGAAGAAGAGAAAGAAGTTGGTCTGTTCATGAACAACATCACTATCCGGCTATAGTTTGATGATTAACACAGATTAATCAGTCAGGAGCATTATTTTAGGAATGATTCTGAACAAGTATGTACAGCATTTAGGTGATCATGGGTGGAACATTATGGATTTTATAAAATATCTGCAGTTATAATAAAGATGGATATCAGAAGTGCCAGGATCATCATCATCATAGCTAAACATAATTCCTTCTTTTTTAACAGTAGGATCGTTTAAGAGAGGTCACTAAAAGTAATGAAAGGAAAAAATTCACATGAAATCACAACATTAAACTTTTTTTTTCACGATTTTACAGACGAGCAGATAAAACTTCAATTTGAAGAACTGATCCGATCTTGCTTAAACGTAAGCAAGATTGTTGAAAAAAAAAATTATTATTCTTATTTACACCTATACAGGTTTCTTCCCGACGAACGGCTGCTTCTTTGGGTGAGTATAAATAATGTAGGTGCAGCGGAGTGCGAAGGGAAGCGCAGGAACGTGGCTCAGGGCTGCTGCTGGTACTGGCCCTCGGTGGCCGTGTAGAAGTCGTCCAGGACGCTCTGCATGTAGTCAAAGGTGGGTCGGTCTTCTGGTTTATTTTTCCAGCAGGAGTTCATGATTTCGTACAGTTCGCTGGGACAGTTTTCCGGCTTGGGCATGCGGTAGCCGCGCTGCACAGAGGACATGACCTCACCGTTGCTCATTCCTAAGAAGAGAACATGAATCAGTGTGGAGAAGGTTAGTGATCTCGTCTATTTATTTGATGTGTATTGTTTTTATGACCTGGATTTATTCCTGCGTTTTATAATAGATCCGGTACAAGGGTGTCAAACATACGGCACACCCATAAAGGTTCTAATCCAGCCCTAATGAATTTTTTTTTTTTCCAAAGATATAGAATTGAATTGAATTAAATTAAATGATTTTTTTTAAAGAGCTATTCTCTGTTATTCCACTAGGGGGCAAAATAGAGCAACAAACATAATTTCACTTCCAAGGTTAAAATGTGACACTGTAACCACCTAAACTCTCAGAACATCGAATTCAATCATTTCCAGGAAGTGGAAATGCCAAGATTAGTTCTTTATTAAAATTTTAATAATTGATAGAGTCATGATACTAATTAAGTCCATTTCAGATTAAAGTATAAATCTAAGATCAATTTCAGTTAAAGATTCAAGAACTGCATTGCCATATGTACAAATCAGGCTCATTAGAATTCTGCATCCTTAAAATCAAGTCAAGGGTTAACAGAGTTTGAGAACTTTTCATCAGTCGACTTTTTTTTTTTTTTTTTAGATGCTGCTCGTCTCCAGCAGAGGGCAGTGCGATAAAGCGTTAAAAGTTTAACTTGCAATTAGTCACTGCTGGGAAATAAGTAACAACATGAGCATATTAGTCAGCGTTTCATAAAAAAAAAAAAAACACGTCCATTACCTGGATAAGGGATTTTCCCGTACGTGATTATTTCATAGATGAGAATCCCAAAGGACCACATGTCAGACTTGATGGTGAAGGAACCGTAATTTATAGCCTCTGGGGCAGTCCATTTGATGGGGAACTTTGCTCCTGTAAGACACATTTACCAAACATTTAATACTCAACCAGAGTAAATGACCTCTGAGACAACCTCGCCTTACACACAGCATCAGATCAAACACACACACACACACACACACACACACACACCTTCTCTGGCCGTGTACTGGTCGTCCTCAATGATTCTGGCCAAGCCGAAGTCTGCGATTTTACACAGCAGGCTCTCAGACACCAGCACGTTGGCGGCTCTCAGGTCTCGGTGGATGTAATTCTTCTTCTCGATGTAGGCCATGCCTTCTGCTATCTGCACACATCATCATATAATAATAAAACCTCTGAGTCAATTCTCAGTACATGTAGTGTAAAAAGTTGACAAACTTTCAGGATGTAAACTTTCCTTCTAATACAGTATATCTATCTTCTAAAATGTGTGTAATGTTTTGATTTGGTGGCGTCTTCTGTAAAGACATGTTTATTTAACATTCAGGGAAGGAGTCTCCAGTGTCAGCTCTTTGTGCGGTAGCAGTCAGAGGCAAAGCACTGACTTTACGCGGGCTTTTTTTTATTTTTTTTTTTTTTGACATCTGTAGGCGTCGACGCTTTGGGGTTTCTCGGTAACGTGGCAAGCCGGGTTAATAAAAGAACGACTGTTTATAGCAGCTACAACGTAAGTGATTATATTTACGTGAAGGTTCCTCAAAACGTCCCACAAACTCTAAATAAAACGGTACAACAGCCGATACTTCGATGATATGCGAATCTACATTTCCAACAGTCATCGTAGTTCTACATTGGTTATGTTTTTGCTACGACTGAACTTCACTGCCATCTACTGGATGTTAACATGTATGGCATTTTAGAGCGCAGACTCGAGACCAAAGTTCTTGTCTCGCAATGTTAGAGGAAAGGACACTAATTTCGTGGCTCCGCCCCCTGACTCGGATCGGTCCTAAACTTCTAACGGGCTCCTCCCCGGCCCATGCTACACCCTGCCAACAAGTTTGGTATCTTTTACAGAATTCCAAAGGCAGACAACCAAAGCGCATTGAAAGATAAGTTAATAATCACCGTCGGCATAGTAACGGTAACACCGCTTCAGTTGACGAATATTTTTTCTACATCACACAAGTGTTTTATTCCTTACATAATAACTTTTGCTCAATGCATGCAGTATCTAAAGTCTTTGTAGCGTAAATGGGAGCGGTGTTTGTGCTATTCATCAGGAGGTTGTGAGTTCAAACTGTTGAAACTGTTGAGTTGAAACTGGACTCTGCCATTAGACTTTTCTCCTTTCAATAAAAGAATAAGCATCCTGTTAAAACCGCTGATCTTTGCACGCTGAAACAGGAGATTTAACAGTCTGTAGAAAGAACAAATCTAACCACATTGCTTTATTTGAGCTTAGCAAATGCAGTTGAGGGTGCACCGAGACACGAACCAAGTTTCTCTTCTCCTTCAGCGTCCCCGTTCCCTCTCAGAAACGGGATGTTCACGTCAAAAGCCTGGTTTCGCGGAAAGCAACTCTAAGCAATTTTAGAAAAAAAAAAAAAAATCCAAAAGTGAAATTTACTTCAAAGCATCGACCCTGCTCTCTTTTATTTCCTTAGTTCTTTCTGAAAAATAAATAAATAAATAAATAAATAAATAAATAAATAAAAATCGGTCTTTAAATCCATTTCCTTGACAGGAGCCGTGAATGTCACTTTTCTCTTCTCAATGAACGACGATAAAACGGGGTCATCAGAACTTTAACGGTTTAAAAGTTTCTTCCTCCAGCAAATGAAACACTTTCTTTGGTTACTTTATAAAGACAGACTTCGCACTAAAGTTCTGGTTCCTCTTTTTACAATGGAAATAGTGACATCAGCGTTTCCAAACACTGCACGCAAACACACCCCAGAAGCCCGATGTTACGACACAAGAGAAAAGAGGAATAGAAAGAAAAAAAAAAGTATGCGTCCAGAAAACATTCTCATCATTCTTTTTCTTTTTTTTTTTACCTGAGCGGAAAAATCGATCAGTTTGGGAAGCTGTATATTGGATCCAGCGCTGCTTTTCAAGAAATCCAACAAGCTTCCTGGAAGAAGGGGGAAAAAAACAAACAACCCGTTATACAGATTTTTACATCACCATAATGTCTAACAGCACCACTGTCTATTATTCTATACATAAGAATGAAAAGGTCAGGAAAATAAGTAACCCCTTATCACCCCAGAGATTAAAAATGATTCTTTTCCAATAACAGCACGACATGTAGGGTTTTATTCCTCTTAAAGCCACAGCACTGTGTGACTTTTTATCCGTTTATAGTTACATTTCACGTTGAAGAACATCCGAGAAACCAGTTTCTGTTCTCATTTACATCACAGCAGCTACACTTTTTTTTTTCCCCCTCACTCAAAGTTAACAAGACGAAATAAAACCACACCTTTTCATATTACTGAGAAACCACAAAGCATGAACTCATCTCACAGCTTTAACTTACAGCTGACTGCGACTTACAGCGCTGACGCTCGAGACTCCTTCCATAAATATTACAACCTAAAACATCTTATAAATCTGTTCGTTTGGAGCGGTCGCTATAGAAACGGTAACGCACTAGAACGCGCACGTTAATAGACCCGTAGCTAATATCCGAGCTGTGCTGTTATGGAAAAATCATTCAAGAATTTAATTGCGTTTTCCCGACAATACCATTCGCCATGAACTCGGTGATGATGTAGATGGGTTCGGTTTTGGTGACGACGGCGTAAAGGCGAACGAGCCGGTCGTGCTGGAGCGTCTTCATCAGGTTCGCTTCCTCCATGAAAGCCTCCACTGACATGGTGCCCGGTTTCAGCGTCTTAACCGCCACCTTGGTGGTGTTGTTGTAATACGCTGGGAAAACACAAGGGTGGGTAAAAGGTCAGTGTCTCATCTGTCTTTCGTTCGGTTAAAGCAACGATGAAAGAAGGGAAGAAAAGCTGACAGCGGCTGGGGAAGTCCTATGAATCACAGTCGGTGTTTCAGCAAAGCTACAGGAATTTGGTCTCTGTCCTCTTCCATTAAGTTTCTCTAATGTCCTTAAATTCTCACACACACACACCCACACCCACACACACACACACACACACACCCTTATTTCTCAATAATGGTGAGTCAAGATCGAGAGATATAGCATCACGAGTGTGGACATCTCTCAGAGCATTCCGGGTAAAATGACCCACTCCACCATGCGTTTACTGTACACACATTCTATGCGTCTAACGAGCTGGAGCCCCCATCATGCAACAACTCGCCAGTTAGCTAACAAGATTATAGCGTATATAGCATTCTTTTTTAGAAACTCCTCCCACTGTCTGCTTGTTATTCAGCTGTTCATCTAAAAAAACACATCAGACAACAGCGCTCTTTTAAACAGTGGGATGATTAGTTTGATAAAATGTAATTAAAAAGGTTCTTTAACTAAATTACTGCATGTTTTACGCAGACTGTAACATGCTAGTGTTAAGTGACTAGCTAGAAAATAATGCGCCTGCAAACGACAGCGTGGCACAGCGTGGCTAAACCTAATCTATAATTAATTCAGTGCTAGGTAGGGTTAGAAGAATTCACAAATATATTTTCTTTGATGTTATATTAAAAAGAAAGAAGTGATTATTCTCCTAGGGTAAACTTATGAGCGATTCCCGAGGATTCCGAGGGCGCCAATACTTTTTAAGACGACGAAAACAAGACAGGAGGCAAATTTTCCGAAAACAAAAACACACAAATGGAAACGTATTATCGATTATACCAAATATCGAGGAACAGGTAAACACTAGTGTGGGTAAATTAAAAAAAAAAAAAAACAAACAAAAAAAAAGGCGAATTTGAAATTATTTTAAAATTGTTTAAAAAAAAATTTCCCCTGAATGAAATTTTCTTGTTTCACTTTTCCCAAAGACATTAATCAAGATATTTCTTTGATCAATCAATAGTTAGCGCTATTTCTAGCTCCACCCACGTGTTGCCGTTTGGTTCCCATGGGTACTAAGCGTCATGCACACGTTGGATTTGAACTACATTTCCCAACAAGATGGCCGACGTGTGCATGTGCTCAGTGTAACACTGTCAGGCAAATGTAGGCCATGGACTTCATTCACCAAGGAGCACGTACAACAAGTCAAGATGGCCGACAAGCACATGTTCTCTGAGCCTCCTGATTGCTGATTGGATACAGGCGTATCCAATTTAGACAGGTACGCTAAGAGTGCTTTTAACGGGAGCCTCAGTCAGGGGTTCTTTGTGAAGCAATATAGCCACCTTCCTGTGTGTTATGCTGAGCGCGCCTCATGTGTGTTTTCACGGTTCTGATCTCTGCCCGTTCTATGGGTTTTGATTTCGGTCTAATCCCTTTTGCCTTGTTTGCATGTGAGTGGGTATCGTGCCTCTCCTCGCGCTGGTACGTTCCACACTCACGAAAGACCATTCATCGAGGATTTGTCATCTCGTTCATTGCGCTTCATTGTCTTGGTTCGTTGTGGATTCATGATTCTGTTCATTGTGGATTATTTACCCTGCTCATTGTGGATTATTGACTCTGTTCACTGTGGATTATTTTCATTGTGGATTATTGAACTCTGCTCTCAGTCGGTTTCTGGATCCCGTTCACAGTCAGACTTTGGAATCTGTTCACTGACGGATTATGAGTTCTTGTTTCCTGTTCGAGTATTACCCTATATGTATGGCAGGACCATAGACTCTGTTCATATTGGATATTGGGATCATATCAGTGTTTGTTTTCCCTACGTGTGTATAGTTAAATAAACGGCTTACGGCATACATCAGCCTCCTGGATTCCCGCACTTGCATCCGCCCCAGCACATATCCTGCCACAAAGTTTATTGACAACGCCAATCAAAATATGCTTAAATTATCATCCGGCGGAAAACCGAGTACGTCTTAGCTTAGAGAATAAAGAACAGCTTATTATCCACTATAGCTAGTAAGAGTAAAAGAATGAACATGTATATATAAAAAGATTCATCCTAACTGGAACTGTTTAACTAAGACGTATTGTGTACTGTATTTATTCGGAGCTGTTTACGTCAAAGCCACATGGGCTGATGAAGAGCAATGAATAGGGGCCCAAGCACCATGAGGAGATGACTGCAGGAAGTAAATCTATCAATTCAGCCACCTGCAGGTTTTAGATCTGGCACTGCACCGGCAGCACATGTCATAAGGAAACATCTTGAGGCCTTGATTTCCATTTGTATATTTGCAAAGTCGACCGCTTCCTGCAATTCATCGCGCCTGCCAAGAGGGAAGAAGTGTAGAGATAATACTGGAAAAATAAATGCGAATGCAAATCTACCGCCAAACCACAACGCAGCTTCCCTCTACGATCTCCCTGATAAGTGCCAATGGCGCAGGTGCTCGAGCTAATATGAAGCACGCGCAGCAAAGAGGATTGAAAGTATGGATCGCTGGATACTTGACGTATAGTGATTGTGCTTTAGGGGAAAATTAACCGAATTAATTTTGAAGATGCCGTTACTTAACTCGTTTTTCTTTTTTTTAGGTTATGAAACTATACTAAAACAGGCAGCGGTTGCTGATTTTATTTGATGTTTTTTCCGTCATACTGGGGTTAAAATCTTCATCCAAACTCACCCATCCAGACCTCTCCGAACTGCCCCGCCCCGAGCTTCTTCACCATCTTGATGGATTCTTTCGAGATCTCCCATGCATCCTTATCCCATGGTTTCTGTGCTTTTGGCTTTTCGCACGCCTTCTCCAGTTTACGACACAGCCCGTCTGATTGCTCTGTGTCAAAAACGCACGCACAAACAGTCAAAAAACAGGAAGTACTTCTAACACACAACCACGCATCGAATTCACGTCAGCTTTTGATTATAAATCAAAGCAGGTTTATTGACGCGTTACATACTGTGGTAATGTTGGATCATTTTTATAATATCTGGGAACGTGATCTTGGGGGAAATGTAGTAGCCGCCGTTGTCCAGAGTACGGATTTTGTAATGTTTTACGACGTCTGAACCCTGAGGACCCACGTCTCGGATGGACAGCGAGTAGCTTCCTGTAAAAAAAAAAAAAAAAAAAAAAAAAGGAACGTTGGAACCGGAAAGCTCGGAATCTGCAAGTAATGCTAGGTTCAAATGAGCTTGTTTTTCCTGCATTTAAGAAAAATAAAATTGTCCATATGAACCTCTCACTTCATGCTAAGTGTATTTACAGTGTAAATATTTCCCACTAGGAAACTTTTATTAGCAATTTTCCAACATATCTCAGAGAAATGTTGATATTCCGGACAGTTTTGTCTCTTTATATTTTTCACTAGACCTGTACGTTGTCTTTTTAGGACCTAGCTAGCTAAATCATAACGCTCAATCGGTAGCTAGCTTACATAAAATATATCAAGTATTTTTCATATTTTCATTTCATTTCAAAAATGTTATACAATTATAACCTGTAGAAAAGTTATACAAATTACACGTCTTGTATATAAATATAGAATTTTTGCACTTGCGAAACGTCTCACAAAAGCGCTTAATTACAGTGTCGTTTTAGCCGTTACTACTAATTTACCAATATATCTGAAAGAAACGCTGATATTCCTGATAGTTGTGTCTCTTTATCTTTATCATTAGACCTTCGTATGCTTTTGTATCGCTACACATGGTCATATAAAACACTTATCAGCTAGCGTCTAGCGAGCTAAATCACTCTCTCTCTCAGTCAGTTGCTAGGGCTCCACGTTTAAAAAAAATACTTACTTGGCTATAAAGTCATAAATACATGTTGCACAAACAGCTCAAGCTCATGCCGTGGTATACTTTTGATAAAGTTTCCGCAAACCTTTGGACGTCTCGCTCTCTCGGATGAGGTAGGAGCCGGGTTTGTTAGCGGGCGCTAGCAGTTGTCTCTCGGCGTCTTTTCTTGTGATATCTTTGAAGAACCATCTGAAAAGCGGCAAGAGTTGATTTTGTAAAATAAACAAACAAATAAATAAATGGAAAACTATTCTTCAAAAAAAAAAAAAGAAAAGAAAAGGTTTCATTTCTTCTTCTTCTTCGCTAGCAAACATTTAGAGCCATTTCCTGTATACATTCTTAATAGTTCAGGGTCTTTAGCTTTCTAAAAGTTGTTCTACATGGAACCGTTTCTGATAAGGAAACACTCCTATGTTGGGCTCAGTGTTTCAAACTTTTTTTTGTAAAGAGTAGTCTTTCTTAGCAGTACCTCGTTAGCAGGTCTGGGATATGAACGCGTATTAGCACATACGTGCAAAGCTAAGCTATGACTGCTTAACCGGCTTACGCGTACTAGGTTTGGGATGGAAATAAAACCCATTTAGGATGATAGTAGGCGTGTAGTAGCGCTTACTGCTCCGTCTCCATGGTGTCGACCTGAGCGACGTAATTGGACGGGATGAAACCTTCTTTCCTGGTGCTCATAGATTTCGCCTTCCACCATTCGCCATGCCTGCACAACAACAACAACAATAATAATAATAATGATAATTAAAATCATCAGTTCTCAGACCATTAGTCTTAGATTATGCGACGCGTAGGTACTGTACGAATGCTAACAAAAGAATTAACATGAAGCCTGATAAGTCACAGGCAATCAGCACCTTCTGACCAATCAGAATGAAGAATTCTAAAGGACTGGGGGGGATATTATGTTCAACGTACACCGTGTTGACCAAAGAAGCGTCAAAGCTTCCAGGATTTAGAAGAGTGTAAAAGGTGCAAGTCGTGCTGTACACTTACTCTTCGAGAACCTTCAACTTCTCCCCCTTCTTAAATCCCAGATCGTCCTGATGGATCGCCTCGTACGGGTACAGAGCCACGACTACTTTCCCGTGCTCCTCTTGCTCTTTTGGGAGAAAAGAATCCTACTTTATTAGATATTAAAAACGAACCTTTTAAAAAAGGTAATAAATATGAACCGTAGACGTGTCAAACCTTCCATTTGTTGGAATCTCTGTCCAGGTAGGAGTCCTGATGGAGGAGCATTATTCTGCAATCGGAGAACCAAGAATGAAAAATCTCAGACTGTGAGCGTGTAATGATGTTTTTGTTTGTTTGTTTGTTTGTTTGCCTTGACTGTAGCTTTGGATGATGAAAGGTCAGCTAGGTTACTTAGTTAGCCGATACTAGCCAACACTAGCTGACAGTCGCTGATGTTATCGTAGCTCGTGATGCTTACAGTGTACGTGTTGGACGACGCATCGTTACGTTTCACGGATTTTTCACATGTAATTAATACGCTTTTATTTTTTTCCCCGTCTCTGAACCGATCCGTTTATTTCGCCGCGCTAACATTCCGCGTGCAGGTTTTCACTCCGCCGCGGCGTGCGTCGTGTACCTTCAGACGTTTTCACTTTCACACGATCACGATCTTTACACAAAAGGTGCTCCAGGCCAGAAAGTCGGAAACAGTTCTTCACGTGACAACTCTCGGATAAAAAAAAACAAAAAAAACGAGTTCACTGAATTCTTATCGATAAAAATACTACCGATATTTTCAGACTCATTCCTGTGTAATTCATTAGACGTAAACAGACTTAAATAAAAACGTCTCTAGAAGTGTCAGCCACAGTGCGAAGACTTTTTCCCGTCCTGACTCACTACTTACTATAGACTGGGGTTTAGGGGAGGTTGGATCTCTCACATATACCGTTTTTTCAGGAAGTATAGGCTCGTGATTCTTCATGCCAAGCGCACCTCCACTCTGCCCGTCGCCAAGCTTGGATTTTTTACAACCCATGATTTCTGTCAGAGAAGAGAGAAAGAGAGAGCAGTCAGGAGACACACCTTTCAGACCAAAAACGATATTTACATGATCATTTGATCTTCCTGTTTAGACATGTTTAGTTTTCGCTCTTTAGCTTTGCACCGGTACTAAATTAAGGACGGTTCCATGATAAAGAAAAAAAAATGATTTAAATATATATATATATAAAGCACTTTGAGATTTTTGGTAATGTAAAGTGTAG
>JAOVYU010000029.1:16504615-16516147 GCA_025674565.1 Synodontis membranacea
CTATTGTTTTACAAATTTTATACGAAAATCTGACCAAACCTATTGACACCTTTGTGTTGGCATAAAGAGCGATTTTTATTCATTATTTGTCAGATTTCTATCCTGCATTATTTACAAAAGAGACAGAATCTAATCCAAGCACAGATCTGAGCAGGACGGGGTTAAAACGGCATGCTCGGGAGTCTCTTAGCGTCCTAAAACCTTGAAGCTTTTCACCAGAAGAACTCGGCAGATGAGACGGATAAAATGACCACAGTGTACTTTATTAAATGAATTTGGTACTTTGTGTTGCATTAGAATCAAATAAAAATTTACAAAAATCCAATATATACAAAAATGTAATGCTCTTTTCGTCTTACTCTTCAATATACAATAAAATCAGGAAACAGAGTCGATGCATTTTAAGCACTTTCATCACACAATGCAACTTAGACCAATAATGAACAGGTTTTTAACTTTTTTGCAAATGCTTTTTTTTTTTTTTTTAAATTATTTCCCCATTTAATACGTCAAGTACACCACACTAGTTTAGATTGAAATCTGTATTACGCCATATGGGACGGCCATTTTCTTGGCGTTTCGTCGTCGCCCTCTAGTCAACATACAACCCTTTTTTTTTTCTTTTTTTTTTTTTAACGGTCAGGACTCAAAAAAAGGAATGTTCGTTTAAACATGTACATTTGCATACATTTATTTACAGTTGAACAGCCGTCTGCGCGTCACGGCCTTCGGCGAGCTTCCGAGGACGTCTGTACACTGGATTAACTCAAACACGTCTATCCAAAGTTCGTCAAACTACTGTGCTTGTACTAATTCCAAGTGCTCTGGTGGTCACCGCTAATTAGACCAAAAAAATATGGACTCCCCCTAACCCCACCCCCTTCCCATGGCATTTTCTTTAATCTAATTATCTAATTCTAATAGTGAGGGACGACCATATATGTGATATTCCATAGAACAAGTTGAACCTTTGAAAAAAAAAAAAAAAAAAAGAAGAAGCAAATAGTTACACTTTCTGCGTCACTTTTTCAACAGTTCAAAGCTTTCACAAGCTGTAACAGTCATCATCGTCGTCATCATCATCATCATCATCATGATGTCAGCTCAATTGTTGTCACGTGTTAAATCCACCTGCAGTAGAAGCACATAAAATCGAATGAAATGAATAAAAAAAGAAAGAGAGATGGACACAACTTTGCACCATCACTGGCAGGGGAAATGCGGAGAGAAAATTCGTTTAAGGCAAATAAAAGTGACAGAAGCAGCAATGAATGAATGAATGAATGAACGAACGAGCGCTCTCCCTGACTGTCCTACGTTGAGTTTGAAGTATCTGACGTTCCAGTTTTGAGCTCGGATTTTCTAATGAGTTGGGAATAAACAGCAAACCCCCCCACCCCACCCCCCACCACCATTTGGCCTCATAATCCAATCCAGGGTTAATATCCATCCTCAACGACTCAACAGTTACTCTCGCATCCTCATTTTCTATTAATAACTTCCATCTCGGGACCATCTACAACATCCAAGACCAACAGATGGAGGTGCTCTGTCTACTACACCATCTTGAGGTAGGTTATTACCATTTATAGTCTTTCCAGAGAGACAGAAATGGTACGTACTTAATGCTTATTTTTTATTAAAATAAACCTAAATACAATGATACAGTAGGAAGTGTGCAATGATTTCATGACACGCCTCGCTAGTTAATTACACAGAACCTTTACAATACAGATATGCTCTTACAAAGAAAAAAAAAACGTCATGTCTAGCGTTCCCCTACGAGAAAGGGTTCTAAATAGGAAGCCAGGAACCCTTAATTATCTAATAAACCCTTAAAGATCCTTTGAAGAACCTTTTATTTATTTTAT
Source organism: Synodontis membranacea (assembly GCA_025674565.1). Taxonomy (NCBI): domain Eukaryota; kingdom Metazoa; phylum Chordata; class Actinopteri; order Siluriformes; family Mochokidae; genus Synodontis; species Synodontis membranacea. Next base: position 16,506,487 of record JAOVYU010000029.1, read on the forward strand.
TTTATTTTTTTCTTCTAAGGGTTTCTTCAATTTTCAATGCCTACCGGATTCTAGGTGATAAGAAGAAAATAATTACCAATAATTTGGTACCATACATTTACACAGTTTATACATACCAAAAAAAAAGAAAGGGTTCCTCAAGAAGATGAGAACCATAACTATCCAAAGACCTTGGGGGAACACTTTTAAGTGTTAAGTGTAATTGGAATAGTTAGCTTATTGAAGGAAAATCAAACCTTAATACTACTGCAGTCACAAAATGCTTTCCAAGTACTTTTCCAGAACCAGCATCACTTTAAGGTTCCATCTAGTAACCTTAAAGGGTTTTGTCCTTTGAGAGAAACCCATGAAGGTTCTAGGTGGAACCCCATGACAGGGGGTTCAAAAAAGGTTTCACGTAGAGCTTGACCGTGTCAACCATCCAAACAGTCCCTAATGAGCCCATTTTTTAAAATTTTTTTGTTAAAGCGAGTACTTCCTGTTTGGTACCAGACCACAAGCCCAGGAGTCCTTTTGGAGCTCCATCTTCATCCATCCACACCACATTACCTCACTGGTCCTGCCACATATTTAACGTTAACGTGTTCCTTTACACCTCCTTGTTCGTCTTTATCCGTGCGTTTCATGTTTCCTCATTAAAGCATCTTGTTTTACTCATTTCTTCCTTTTAGCTTTAGTTCTGGTTGGTTTTCACCGTAACGTTCTTAGAAGTATGGATTTCTTAATGACCTCTATCTAACAGATTAGGTTAACTGACTGCTCTAAATTGCCCATAGGTGTGAATGTGAGCGTGATCGGTTCTAGCCACCGGGGTGCACAAGTTAGCGTGTGATTTAAGTGCCGGTCCCAAGCCTGGATAAAACTGGGAGGGTTGCATCAGGCAGAGCGTTCGGCGGAAAAACCCCCTGCTAAATCAGACATGCGGACAATTGAGGATCCGCTGTGGCAACCGCAAATGAGAGTAGCTGAAAGAAGAAGTTAATGACCTCCGTAATGGACCATTACTTCTTAATAGCAAATACTTTGTACTAAGTCTAGGCACTGCTGCAAACTTCTCAGGATCTCAGTCTCTTTCCACTAGAGGAACCAGGGACCACTTTAGTTGGTACTTTTCTATGAAACAAGGAGCTACTGGTGCTGAAGTAAATAATGCCGGGAGCAGCAAAAAAGTCCTGGAATGTGGTGGGAATGCGAAACAGAACCCTGCCCAGGAAACATTTAATACTGTTTCTGGAACTTCACTGGAAACATATCTTCTGTCTCACGTAGTCTAGTGTTCTGACCGCCCCGATCCAATCTATGCTACAATATCAATATCAGAGCTCCTACTATCAACTGCTACCCGATACAGCCGTCTTTACAGCGACTCAGTCTGTACTTGCCGAGTTACGAAAAAAAGATCAGGGAGAGCTTTGAGTTCTGAACACATCACGTGTTCAGAGCAGAAAATACACCAGGAAGGGGGGTCAGGGATCAATGTGAAATCCAATTGAACAAGAAACCAATCCAAGCACGAGAGGCCAATATCGCACGCTACATCACCACTTTCTACAGATCAAAGAAATGTGATCTAAGATTAGTGATCTAAGAAATGGAGTGCAAATGGAGTGACATTTGTTCTTCATGTTTGAAGAACACTACACATGGAGTTATGGAATTTGGGAAAAGGACCATGCTTGAAGTCGTCCAGAACTCCAGACCAAGTGGTTAGAGTTCTTCTCATATTTTAAAAGTTCCAATATCACTCTTGTCGTCTTTTAGTTGACATAAAAAAATATCTTTGCGCAAGAATGATCGTGAACGCTTGAGCGAGTTTCTGGAATTTGACTACTACTACGTAGAAAGGTATTAAGGGGTGATATGCCGACGCAACATTTGTTTATGAGGCAACGATATGATCGATGACCGCGAAAGGCAAGGAGCGTCCACAGGAACAAGTCAGCGTGCTCCGGCGGCTCTAGGACGAGCAGTTGCACAACCTTAACCTGAAGATTAACATCGCCGTGAAAACAGATCCTATCTGATGTTGACACACTGGCCGATCAAACAAAGGTGTGGAAAGTTTCATGCTGCCATTGAAACACACACACATGGACATTTCAGCAAAAAAGGTTAGATCCGGATCAGATTCAGGAATTTCCAGTCATCTTGGGAAAAGTTTTGGTGTGTCTAATCTCATAATTGTTTTGGAACTTGTGTCTCGCTTAGGGAGGTTTTTGGAGGTTATTTGGATTAAAGTCGTGCTCAGGGTTTTGTAACTGTAAAAAACAAAACAAAACAAAAAAACAATGAAAATGCTGATTGCAAAGATTGCATTAAAGGAACCGAGTCTGACATCTGGGGTCACTGGATCTGTGATTATTATTATTATTTTTTTTTTAGAATTTACACGTCATTATTTGACTAAACAGTCTTCCTACAGTAAATTGCTCAACAATACAGAATTCTTTATGTTCGTTTCAGGATTTGGAAAGACTCGGACTTCTTCTAATTTCTAACTCTGATTGTAAATCGAATCAGATGTGCTAATCGTAGTCATCTTGACAGTTAATGGCATACAGTGAAGCATTGTGCAGGTCAAAACAACAAGCGTAAACCAGACCGTGGCGTGCGCACTATGCATGTGCCCAATATTAAGATTTCAGACTTTTATCTCGGCTTATGACGTCATCTTCGTTGCACTGCTACTGGATGATAAACATCACTCCTCAAATCACGCTAATTAATTAGAAATGTGCAATTTGGATCTGCTCGATTCGATTTGGAATCAGATTAGGAAGACAAATATATATATATATATTTTTTGCACGTTGTAAAGACAGATCTGATTAAGACATTTTTTTGGCTGTGGTACTCAACGTGATGATGAGAAAGAAATAATGCTGGAGAAGCTTCAGTTTCAGACCAAGCTAGCAAACAACGACCCAAAAGAGCAAAGACAAAGAGAGCTCAAAGCTGTGGTTTTTCAAGAGTTTCTTGCCCTAAACACACCTGATCATGATCATGAACTAATTATGAGCCTCTTCACGAGCTTCGCGTGTTGTAGTAGCGGGGAAAACCTGAAATTATGCAGGGATCTAGAGGATTTACCTTCTAATCCTGAATCCTGAATGTGCTGCCACTTTTATGGAATAATTTATAGCTGGTCCAGGAAGTGTCTTATGAAATTTCATGCCTGATGGGAAAATTAAAGCCTCCTCCATTTAGGATCTTCTGTGCATGAAGGACTGCCACTTTATGAGTGGGGTTCTACCTTTCTAAACAAACAAAAAAAAAAGAAACCTCAGTAGGGTACATAGAACTTTTAAAGGTTCCTCCAAAGAAACAAACGGAAGAGTCCTTCAGTATGGGGACATTTGCGAGGCTGAGGTTCCACCTTCTAACTTGCTAACTTCTCCACTAATGAGGACGTTTCCACACCCACCAGCATCCCATCTCCTGCTACCACTCAACAGGTCCTGCTTAAGAATCTTTCTGGTTGATGCAGTAATTTAGTGCGAAGTTCTCCGCACAGTTTACACTTCTATGATGCTTCACGTCATTTCGTTGCACTCGGAGAAACCTGTATTTACTCTAACAGTGCTGGCTGAAAATGTAAATTCATGTGTCTTTCGTCTACTTTTAAAAATTCACTCTCACAAAACTTTCACGACTAGGAATTCAGATGGGACAACTTTTCTTCAAATCCTCATTTGCTGAACCGAATTATGGAGAATGCGATTGGCTGTAGGTATGGGATCTTCCTACCACAAAGGAATAAAAACTTTTTAGTCTTAACTTTTAGAATTTTTAGTCTTCGTTGAGTTTCACGTTTGTTTTCCTGGTAGCGGTTCTTTGGGTTCTCTAGGGTTCTTTGAGTTCTCCAGTCTCCTCCCACCTCCCAAAATGGCAAGCAGATGAAGTGGCTAATCTATATTACCCCGGGGTGTGAATGAGTGTGTAGTATCTTGCTATAGAAGTTATACAGTAGAAGATCGGCTTCAGATCTGATACAAGCCTGATCAGGATAAACTATTTACTGATGAAGAATGAATGAAATCTGATGCCTATCCAGACAGCCTTAAGCCTATTTGTGTCCACTTGTAATTTAATGTGTATTTTTTGTGCAACCGAATATTGGGAATGTTAAAAATATTGGCACATGCCTGGCGCACACGCAAGTCCATCAAAATGCTGATATAAAAATCAAACAAAATATTGTCACGTGTCTAAAGAAGACAACAGACACCCTCGTCATAGTCAAACAACGCAGGACATCAGGATCGCATCGAGAACCGTTTTTTTTTTTTTTTTTCTCTCCCAGTACAGGGACCCAAGTCTTGTGCTTGTGACACTGCGTCCTCTCCCAGCGTCCCCGTACGTCTTTGCCGCCTTCTGACCTATAAAAAGACACTAAGAAGCACTTTCAACTGAATTATACCAGATTTTTTATCCCCCCTTTCATATACAGATAAGTTGTTTGGCAGATGTAAAGATACAGTGTTGTATTTCACGTGAACCATTGGATGCCATGTCCCGTACTGCTGAGTGAATACACACCTACACACACTCACGGACACAATCGTGATCATAAACACTCGTGCTAGTTCATACAGACTCTAGCAGAACACTGTATCTTTAATCTTTTGGAGGTGGAATCCATCCTGGCTCCGATGAGTGCTTGGCTGCTGTGGATTGCTCTGTGTTGTGTGTGTGTGTGTGTGTGTTTTTCAGTACATACATGTGTGTGTGTGTGTGTGTGTGTGTGTGTGAGAATTTCTTGAGAGATCCATATCAGCCAGCGTGAGCCGAGCTGCCAGGAAGTGATTTCTTGGCCTGGTTCCTTCTCCAGGAGAGAAGTTGTGTGTTTGAGCCAGGGTCAGTCCCGCGTGGCTTTCTTTCTTTCACTTATTTTATACAATATTCAAGTAGATGATTGAAATGCTGCCCTGTTTTTTTTTTTTTTTATGTACAGGTACTGGCAGAGACTCCAGGTCCACCAAGTCCATTATGGAGTCCAGTATGGACCCAGATTTTTATTTTGGCACTGTGAGAGTTTTGCTGATGTCAGACGACTCGTGGGTTTCAGCACCCCTCACCCTGGCGAGTTTTTTTTATTATTATTTTTTTTATCTCCACGAGTTTCATCAGCACGGGACTGGGTTTCCTGTTTGTCCTGTTGTCCAACATGACAGGTAGTGTCACTATGACGGCATGGTTTAAATCCCATTCCCGCTTCATGAATCAACAACGTGTTATGGCAGATTGATAATATAAAGTCCTGAACAACACTAAATATATTCAGATGACAAAAAAAAGGAATAGTGTAGAGGAGATATCTCCACTGAATACGCTTATGAACGACCTGTGTTGTTGGCATACTAGATATCTGCTCAACACCAAGGGAAAAAAAAACTACATTCCCCAATGAGTTGAAAACAACCCCCCCCCCCCCCATTCCGGGAAATCCTGAATTAATGGAATAAAAATAACGACTAAGAAAATACCACTCCTTACACCAGTGAACATGTTGTGCCTATTTCTTTGTTTTTATATTTTATACTTATTTGATTTTTTTTTGTTGTTTTTTTTTTGTTTTTGCAATCCATGACAATCAACATCATGGCTAAATGCTATGAGCGCGACAGTCCTGCTCTGCTAGTCATGTTATTGCCACAGTCCTGCTGTTAAAGGCTGATAACCTGTAAGATTCCACACACCGAGCTGTGGAAAAGTGGGTGAGCTACAAAGTGGTCTCGTACTCTAGCCGCTCCTGGACGAGCATGTCATCCTTGTACTGCAGCCGGGGTGGCGTTGGCGAGTTATCGATAGCTAAGATGGCCCTGCGTATGCCGCGGTCCAGCACGTGCCTTTCCCAGGCTGGGTATCGGTTCCTGCATACGTCTATTCTGATCACGGTTTCCTCCACGCGCGGGGTGCGTGAGGATGGCGTGGACGGAGCCGTGGGACGGACTTGAAAAACAGGAGCGCATCCGTCTCGCTCGGTGTACTTAGCATCGCGATCAGCGTCCCTTGCCAGCGTGCCACCCCTGTTGGAGCGAAGTGAGTTGGTGGCACCTTCGGTTGGCATGGCGAACCCGGTAGTGATGTTGGTATCGTCCAGCTGGCTCAGGCTGGCTGAGCGTCCAAATCGCGGCCCATTAGGATGGAAGAAAGCGTAGTACATGAGCATAAAGACGATTCCTGTGAAAAAGCTGGAGAAGATAACGCACAGGGCAGGAACGGCGAAGGCGTCGGTGCCCACGGGTGAGCGGTACAGATACCAGAGTGCACTGAGCGCTGCGTTTTCCAACAAGATGACCAAGTAGTAGATGAAGAGACGGCAGCGCGTGCGGCCCTCCTTCACGTTGAACCAGCTGAAGATGTAGATGATCCCCACTACCATGTCAAACACAATCTCCTCCCACTTGGTGACGCAGAACTCGGTCTCGCAGTGCACGATCCAGAAGGTCATGATGCACCAATGCAGCACAATGAAAATTCCGAAGTAGAGCTGGAACACGGAGGCAAACAGGGCAAAAGTCACGACGCGTGCCGCGATAGTGAAGAAGTGCCAGCAGAACTGGATGATGACGGCCAGGTAGCTGACGGGCTTCTTGTCATCCCGTGAATCCCGTAAAGCCTTCTGGTAGGAGGCCAAAGCCCAAGCCAAAGACACCAGAGAGGCAGCGGCAGTCATTCCTGAAATCAAACAAGAGAATATACACGTGAGCGACTAAAAGGAAACACAATCAACAGGGACGGCTGACTGAATGCATTTGCTGATAAGGCATTTGTGTTACGCTAACTGACCGCGACTAAGTTCGATTCTTTATTTACACCATTAGCATTTCTGAAAAACAAAGGAAACTTTGGAAAGAAAATGATTTGGAATCGTTTGTCCAGAAGTTCAACAACAAAATGCAAACAAACAAGAAGAACCTACAGTAGCCTCACTGAACAGTTCACTAAACAACGCTAACACCTCTAATCACAAGACATAGCTAATAGGTACCAACGATCCTTAAAATTATGCTAATAGGAAACTAAGTCCTTTCCTGTAATTTTAGTGCAAAATATCTTCACCTCGGAAACACTGTGAGGGAGTCAACAAAACTTTATAACTAAAATATATGTAGTGAATTAAATGAACAATGCTAGCATGATGGAGCATTGCTAATATCTAAGCTATGAATTATTATGCTAGCAGCAAAACAGCAAAAACAAAACTTAAGTTTGGACAGACAAATATTATTATTATTATTATTATTATTATTATTATTATTATTATTATTTTATTTTATTTTTTTGTAAAATACTATTGAGATGAAGTAATCCAGATGATTTAAACCTGATGTAATATGATAATGGCTTTTGGTTTAAATATGTGAAGGAAACATTCGCCAGGAGAAGAGCAGGTGGTCGATCAATTCCGCAAATACACTTATTCTTTATTATATCTTTGAGCGTTCGTGGCTCCTGAGTACACAAGTGCTAATAAAAAAGAACAGGCTAATAAAAGGTGGTAACTGTGGTTCATTCATCCTGCTTCGTATACTGATTCTTGCGGAATTACAAATCCCGGGCAGCGCTGAGGCCTCAAACGAAATTGGAACTGAAATGTGGAGAATGAATCACGGGGCGGGTTGAACATCATTAGCTCCATCGAGCCTCCTCAGAGGAATGTCTTATTTACGCCCATAGATCAAGTCTATGATGTCTGAGCGTGACGCTAACTGCGCGGCGACTCGGCGGTGACGGAGGCAGTGGATTACGGCAGAAAATTCCACTTGAAGGAGTTTAAAATAAAAACAACAACAAAAAAAAACAACAGTAAAGAATAGAAGCAGGAAGAGAATGAATTTATTACGGAGACAAAGAGAAAGAGAAAAATAGACACTCCAGATCTCGAGGAGGAGAAGGGTACCATGGTTACTAAGAGCCCGTAGTGATGAAGGAGGAAGGGATGAGAAAGAAAGAGGAGAAAGTGGGACAGAGGTACCGAGAAAAATGAAGTAAATAATTACCAAGTAAAAGAGGAAAATGTGAGATGACGTGTTTCTTTTTAAGTAACAAGCATGTTGTACTTTTTATCCATTTATAGCTACATTTAAATCTGTCTAACCTTACAGTTATAAACTGTCATTTCCTCACCTCGTTCGTTTCTCTCTCTTGATGCTAATAAGAAATAATAAAAGAAAATCATGTTTTTCACGTCACCAAGAAACCCCGAAAGCATAAACACTTCTGTCCTGAAGACTCGCTGAAGTGTCGCCTCCTTCTTCGCAGAAAACTTCACCATGTCAGTGAATACAGTATGCTACCGTTTTTCTTCCGTAAATAACCGTATGCTTTTCACATAAACGTCTTGTGATTCTAAGCGATATTTATAACTCTTATCTATATTTCTGTGACATATCCAGTAAACACCATATTAATAATATGAAAAAATATATATATATAGAACGGTAGGATTTCAAGGTCTCGGTACGTCGTCTAATAGTTGAAAGTTACATTTTCAGAAATAGTTTAACTATTTAGTTTAGTAGTTTAGTAGGTTATTAGCTGCAGGAGAAAAATAGCTCTTGAACTCGAACTTGATTTAGTAAATGAGCGTAAATAAAAGAGCGCTTTCAGGCCGTGACTCCAACAGGTGTCTTCTTCATATTTTTCATCAACAGTTTGAATTTCTGATACGCTATATTTTGGCGACTGAGAGCCAATCTTTAGAAACATATACTTAATAATTAAGTGCAGAAGGTGCGTTATTTATTTTTAGGTACAGCTTTTGTTTAGTTAAGATATTTGACCCATCTAGGTTTAATTCAGCTGAGCTTTTACCAAAGATGAACTTTTAAGTAAACATAAAGAAATACAGATGGACAGGTGAGGGGAGAGTAAACGAGGGATAATGGGACCGCAGGAGACAGAGGGAGACAAAAGGAGAGCGAGAAAGGGAGACAGGAGAAACGCTTCGGGTTTATTACCAGAAAAGAATTGCTATCCACCTGACTTTCCGCTCTCGCGCTCTTCCACAGCGATCGCACTGCCATGAGAAATGAAGCGTAACACAGATAAAGGTCCAGACTCCAAACAGAAACTGATATCACTGAAACTACACACACTTAACCTGATTTCAGGAGGTCACTCCACCAACACACCGTCTGTCTTTATGTGTGAGGAGAGTAAAATACAGGAAGTTGTCCAACACGAATCTAACTGAATGGAATGTGTTTAAGTACGCACGAATACAGTGTGTGTTTTATCAAGGTCAGACTGAGTCAGATGTAAAAACTCAGCTCACACCCGCATCCGGTTCTCTGATAGACTCAGATTCTTCAAGTGCTTCTGCTTTTTTTTGCTGTTGTTGGAGGTGCTGGTGCTGAGCTTGTGCACTCCTGAAGGTTGTTTAACGTTCTTATGAGAGAAGATTTTGTTCACAGGAGCCACACCTCCTTCAATGAATCTGACCCAGAGGCCACACCTCCTTCAATGAATCTGACCCAGAGGCCACACCTCCTTCAATGAATCTAACCCAGAGGCCACACCTCCTTTAATTAATCTGACCCAGAGGCCACACCTCCTTCAATGAATCTAAGACAAAAAGGCCACACCTCCTTCAATGAATCTGACCCAGAGGCCACACCTCCTTCAATGAATCTGACCCAGAGGCCACACCTCC
>JAOVYU010000029.1:16542077-16555603 GCA_025674565.1 Synodontis membranacea
TGTGTTGGAGCAGTGTGCCGTGGCTGTGAGTGTTTATGGCCACTGTGACCTGGTGTAGCAAGAGACGAACAAGAGCACGAGGGTTCTTTAATAATGCATTCGCTACAGCCTGAACACACACACACACACACACACACACACACACGTCACACTTTAAATATTCATCTCCCATAGGCATTGCTCCTGGAGGAGCGGGTGGATACACAAAATCAACAGCAAAACTCTACCCAATACTCAGCCGCTATCTCTAAAATGGCCAACGTTTGGCTTTTTTTTTTTTTTTTTTTTTCCAGATGGCTAGATTGTTTTCTTGCCCTTGCACTTAGTGAGTGACCAGGCAATGAGATGAAGCACAGGTGAACAGGGACGAGTGAGTGTTTTTGTTAAGTGGAGATTCTTTTCATTGTGGAACTCTGGCTTTTTGAGTAGAGAAAAATATAAGCAGAGGTCAGCTGTTTCATTCTGTCCAATTGTGGAGCTTTCAAAAGAAATAATCCTAGTTATTCTCGGAAGAGTCACGGTGGAACGTTCTGTAAACCAATTAAACTCGAAATGCACATAACGGGTCAGTTCAGTGCTCTCATCAAAGTCAAGAGAGGACTTTTTAGTGAGGAAGCATACTAAAGTTTAATCCGCTACACATTATGCATTACTGTATGTGGTGTGTGTTTTTTTTCTAACCCTAACGCTTGCTGCCAGCAGTTTTTCTTTGAACGATATCCTGAATTCTCAATAATCCAAACCGCCAAACCGTCAATCGTGGCACTTGAACGCTCCCGACTAAATGATGAGTGGCATAAGATGTTAATAAGCATGAATAGGACTCTTTTAAAAGCAAAGATATAATCAAGATCAATATAAAGATGGCATGTTTAGTCATTTGTGAAGCTGCTCTCCAATCCTCCAAGCAAAGCGTGACAAAATCCATATGCTAGACTTGTTCCTGAGTATGTTGTTTAAATCGGAGTCATGAGTTGACAAACTTTAAGTTCTGTTTTTATAGACTATAAGGTCCCCAGGTGTAGAGACTTTGAATCAAGTCTCAAGGTACTGAGACTTGAGTCCAAGTCGTGTCCAAAGTCGTATACTCAAACAGTCAAGTCAATTCCCAATATTCCGAAAGTCTCAAGTCTTAGTAAAGCTTATAAAGTCCAATTCTAGACTCTCAGGAAATAGAGTTCAAGCATAGTACTTAGAGTCTAACTTAGGCCTTACACACTAAACGGCTTTTCAAGCGATTTCACTGTTGCAGGCAAATTTCCATCGTCAGAAATATAATCATGACAGTTTTGCTAGAGTTGTGCTACGATCCCATCATCTGGAGTTCGGTGTACAATTTGAATGTAAAGCTTAGGGTCTAACTCGAGTCAAATCCTAGTCCCAAGCCGCACAATCCCCAGGCTGTTCCATCCGAATTGACTATAAAGTCCCAAGCTATAAAGTCCAAAGTCAAGTCCAAGTAACGGTATCAGAGTTGTGTCTGTTGTCCAAGACCAGAATCCAATTGTGTAGAATCTGAGTCGAGTCCAAAAATCTCAAGATACAGATTGCAAGTTGACTCCGCAGATAAAACTCATTATTAATTGTAAAATCTACATTATATAATATTATATGAACACTACAGAGAGGACTTGGATGTGCTCAAACAAATTTAAAGTCAGATCGAAGTCAAGTCGCTGAGTCAAGAGTTTCCGCGCCGCAACATTTTGCAGATTTATGGAAAGCAACCGGTTATCACATCAAATCCGCAATATGGGTGGTAGTGAGCTAAAAGAGCCAAGAACATGATTCCTGTATAAGAAAATCAAGAAGGTGAAACTTTAAGGAGAGAAATATTGCTAATCTACAGCCAAATAGCCTTGAAATAGTAAAGCAGGACAAGACAGATTCACAATGGATGGACCATCGTTTAGTCAGAGATCCACGCCATGGATTGATAAAAAAAAAAAAAAAAAACCTTTGCACTCAAGTATACATTTCCTTCAATCACAGAACCACACAAGCATGAAGAAGCTGAATCCAGCCTAAGAAGAAAGAGCTGAGTGTTTAAAGGCATCAGTCTAGAGTCTAATGCCTCCTTTGGGGAGGAGTTCTTCGGCGCACACATATACATTACACACGGCACGACGCGGCCCTCCACCCAGGCCTCACTCACTTTTCAACCTGTTTGTTTGTTTGTTAAATGAGCCATGCATGCCATCCATAATTGTATTTTCCAACATTAATTAAAAGGCATGTGGAAGGAGAGAAACACACACGAACGCTGTGTAAGAGTGTGAGCGAGTGTGTGTAGCTGCATTAGCAGGACAGGATAAAGCTCGGGGAATGGATATGGTGGCCACATCTCGCAGGCTTCCTGATTTTTTTGGCTTCTAGAGCCAACATGCGCTGACCATAGTGCTTCTCAATTTCAGATATCTGTTGAAACAAATCCACAAAGCTCTACATAAACACACTGTGAATCAGAGAGCATAATAAAGATAGTGGTCACTCATGGTGGCAAGATAGCTTTCAACCAGCTGCTAAAAATATCCCATGCTCTGTTTAACTTCGTACCTAGTCACCTGGGAAGCTCATCCTCCATCAGCTTGGTGAACAAATTTCTAATGATATTTCCACGAGAAGTGACCATGCTGATGTTAAACGGTAGGATGGTAATGGTTTGGTTTAGCATCAATTAAAGTTTATGGTTTATGTTATTTTGCATTTCACACTAGTTCTGATATATGGTTCAAATACTAGGTGAATTCCAAGTTCACTAGCTTCCAGCTCCTAACTCTAGCCCGTTGTAACCTTTTTTTTGGACCCAGATTTGGTGGATTTACTCTTCTGTCAGTGTTCTCAGTCCCACCCTGAGCCTCCATTTGGACCACTGGGCGTACGCACAGAGTCTTGATAAACAGTCCTGCCTCTGGCCGCTGGCTCCTGTGTGTCCCTTGAGCCCTGAGAGAAAGCGGGATTATGGATTTTACCTCTTTTATCACGCTAGCTTGGGACATTTTCCAGGTTGCTTGTATTTGCCTCGGTTGCATCAGCCCGAACATTTGCTCTCTGGAACACGGTCATCATTCCTATAGGGTTATTAAAGGCAAGGACACTGTGGTTTGTTTCTGTTCTGTCCTACAAAGGAGCATGACTCGAGCACGACCGCAAGCACGCGTTCGGACAAAACATAAAGGTTTAATCTGCAGCATTGCATCACAAACTCCATCAAAGACAATATGGCCAATACAAGTGGAGTTTTATTCGAGTGCAGAGACAGAGGACAGAGCGATGAGCCAGCATGCAATGCACAGCATGAACAGTGCTCGCTGCCTTCTGTTCGACTCATGATCTTTCTGAAACCCGTGGTATATCCGCGTCAACATTTCTACTGACGCGGCTGTCAGTTACAGCAAAACTCCAACTTGCAGATTCGGCTTTCTAATTACTGTATCATCTTTCAAGATTTATTTTGCAACGAAATTCTGAGTTGACTTTTTTTTTTTTTTTTTTTTTTTGAGTTGACTGCAGTCCGGAACTTTGAGTCTCCACTATTACGACGTTGGAATTTTCATTCATTCGTTAATTAATGAATTGATGTGGAATGTTTCTGAAGCTAACAGTGAAGCCTGACTGTTGACACTTTTTGAGATTTCGGAAAAATATTTTTCTCTGTTGCACTTGGGCCGGCAGTAATAATGTCCTCTTGTGACAACAGCACAGCACACAACTGCTAACATCTCACATGAACAACAGCTTCAACCAAGAAATGAGCACCAGAATCAAAAATAAATATCACAAAATAGACAGATGTATAAGTTCCAGGGTGGAGTTTTTCTTGGGAAAAGTCAGTGTTTGGGCTGTTAACAGGATGTATAACCATCGGGTTTTTATCCTCGGATTGGATTCTGCCGCATGTTTTAAATATGGAATCAAATTTCGAAGCTCCTCGTAGCCTTCGCACTTGCCATGGCTTGGAACCAATATTCATATATAATATTAAAATAATGATTAAGCATGAGAATAAATGTGTTGGCTTCACTGATGCAGAGTTAAAAAGGCACATTACAGCTCTATGTACATTCCTTTACATAAAACCAGCCACATTAGCATTTATCTGCATGTGGAACTTAATATGGTAATTCGGGCTGGATCGTGGCGACAGAGCGAGCAGGTTATTACCTCTTTATTCGAGAGATATGGACCTTTTACTGCAAAAGAGTACCAGGAGCTATTATCAGTCCTCCAGTCACTTAAATCCTCCATTTAGCCAGATCATCGTCGATTAAATGACAATATATTCCAGTGCTCTTAGACTTCCTACATTTAACAATATCAGCCCGACACACAGTGAAGTGTGTGAGAGTGCCCCTGTGCCACGATGACGCCTTTAAAGACTTCAGAGCGTCACGAGCGTTACGATGGTCAGCTTTGCTGCCAAGATGGCCCCCAACCAGCTGCTATAAATACTCCACACTCCATTTAGACCAAGCACCTGGTCACCATGGAGGCCCGAGCACCCTGGAGTTTGGTGCACGCTCATTTGCAGTGCAATCATGTAGGTCCAGCTCATTAAGGGAACCGATCAGCCAAGACCACATGCAGAGTAGCTCGGCTGCTCCGTCGGCAGGCTTTGGGAAAAAAGAAAAAAAAGTGTGGCCTCAGCTTTTCTTATAGGAGATTTGAACCAGCGGTATGAGCACATTAAAGTAAGGAGATGCCGCTAGAGAACGTGTAAAGGCATGGACATGTCCGTAGGTTATACGGTCCTGTAAACGCTAGACGAACTGCAAGAATTCCCCTTTACTCGGAACCAACGCCTAACTGGTAGAACGAGAGTATTTTATACAAAATACAACATCATAGACGTACAATGTGACTCAATAATAGTCTCAAGAATGTATCCGGGTATTAAAACAATGCCTCCTGGTGGTTAGGCGGGTGAACTAGGACACACGGTCGTCTATTATCTATACCAGGGGTCATCGAGTAGTCCAGATTTGGAAGCTTTTCAATGGACCTTGAAAAAGTACTTGGGGGAAAAAAAAAAAAACAATGCAACAGATCCAATAAATAATATTCAATAAAATAAAATCCAATACATGTATGAAAAAACTGACCTTACTTCATTGATTCTAGTTTTGTAAACAAGCACCATCAAAGTTTTTGCTGTGGTTTACCCAGATACATTTATGTAAATGATTTAGATAAACGTAGCTCGAGAGAATAGCAACAAGAGACGAGACGTTATCTCAAAAACGAAAGACTTTTTATAGATTTGTTTGAATTCAATTTAATTTCTCTGGTCTGATTAGCTGAATATTTAACAAGGCAAGTTCATTCAAAGTCCCCGTATCTTATCTGTTCAGAAACCTATTCGAAAGTAGTCATGAAGTGTTACTATGAAAAATAGTAAACGCTGTCACCGTTCATTCACGTCAGTTGCTTATTTCACTGGAGCCTTACGAGATCTAGTCAAATACCTGCGATCTGTAAGAGCTTTCATTATCCACGCACCCGACGTCAGTCGAGATGAATGAACGGCAATGAAATTTTATGACGTCTTCCGCTTTAAAGGTGCCTTTAAAATGAAGGTCACATGAAGCACCTGACAGACCTGGAGCTGAGAAATAACAGAAGAGTGTGAATCCACGGCTTATTGGAGGAGCAAAATGGGGAAAAAAAAGTAGCTAAAAAAAATAAATAAATATCAGAATCCATAATCAGAATTTAGGGAACCTAAAACCATGACTGTGTATAAAAATCCTGGATAGTTGGTCTGAATAAACTCCACCGGAATATTTAACAAATCAGCTATGACGTTATTATTAATTATTTTAATTTAATTTAATTTATTTAATTTAATTTAATTATTATTTCACATATTTTAAATGTTGTACTATAACCTAGTGATTAGAAAATAATCAACGATCGGGTGATGTGATGAAACGTGAATATTTTCCAATTTTTTGAAGCTGTCTGACCTGCTAGCATTAGCATTAGCATTAGCGAGCTGCTTTTAAAAATAGACGTGCCAAGTCCTCGACGATCTTCCGTCCGAGACATCACGTCAACTGCGCTCTTTTTTTATTATCATATCTCAACACGTGATATGGAAAAATGTGTGAGATGTTGAAGCACACACGCACGCACACACACACACGCGCACACGCATGCACACACACACGTGCACACGCACGCACGCACAGGTAATCACTGCTGAAATTGTCATTTAATCCAAAACTAGTCTCGACCGGTCCCTCAGGTCCCTCAGGTCCAAAACTGATTTTGGTCTCTGTGTGTGTGTGTGTGTGTGTGTGTGTGTGTGTATGCTAGCGGTTAGCGTCTTGTCTCTCCCTCTCACCTTCTCCATCACTGCTCGTAATCCTGTTAGCATCTCCCAGAGAGCAGCAGCGTTAGTGTTTGAAACACTCCGTCAGCGTTCAACCGATATTACACCTCACAGAACATGTGCTAGCAACAGCGCAGCATTTTCATTGGATCGTTAATCATTGGAGCGTTGTCACTATATTCTGTGGACTGATTCAGATTTAGCAACAAGCTAATCACTGAACTGAATCTTTTCTGCCTTAGCTTCGGGATACCGTTTAGCAAGAACACTGACTAGATATTTAGATTCACTAACTCTACTTAGGCAATATTGCTAGCGAGACAAATATATCAGGCGATTATTGTGAAGCTTTGTTAGCAAGGTAACATTAGCCGAACTGAACTGTCCAATTAAAAGCAGTAGCATTCAGTAGCAAACAATGTAACTTTATGCTAACTTTACGTCATGTGAATAAAACTAAGATCACTCTCAGTTACAGCGATCATGTGACATGATCAAGTTTGCTAGCTAACATTAAGCAAGCTAGGTTATATTTTTTAGTTTTTGACTAATTGTGCTAGCATAACAGATAACACTCCTGTATTTTAAACATTAGACGATTTTTCATTTAATTGTGACGATGTCACGTGAAACAATTCGCTAGCAGGCAAGCTAACATTAGCTGAACTGTTTTATTGTGTATTTAAAACCAACAGCTGCGTTTATTATTAAGCTAAATAACATAACGCTAACTTTGCACTGTCAAGCTTTGTGTAATTTAAAACAATAGACTTTTTTTAAGCAAGCTAGCTATCATTTAGTAAGCTATTCAGCTTAACTTAAATATGCTAGCATTCCAGATGAAGAAAATAGACCAAATGAATTCACAGGCACAGTAAATAATATTATGCAATTATTGGTATATGTTTGCTAACAATCAAGCAAATTCTGTTATCAAATTAGCAAATAATTCGCTTAACCGGGATTGCCAGCGAACACGCGCTAATCCCTTTCATCGCATTATTAAAAAAGTAACAAAGTCTCAAGTGAACTAGCATTCAGCTAACAACTAGAGTGTTAGCAAACCAGCTAACACTAACCAAACTATTGTGATGTCACATGATCAGGTTAACACAAGCAAGATTGCTAACAAACTGACCAACGTTAGCTAAACTTTTTTTTTTTTTTTTTGGATAATATTTTGATTAATTTAGTCATGAAAACTATTTAGCCTATCTTTATTATTGTTCCATTTTGTTTTATTGTACAATATATTTCTGAAAAAACAATCAGCAAAGATTGTTAGCAAACCAGCTTTTGTGATGTCACATGACCAAGTCTGCTAGCAAGCCACATTGGGCTAATTACTAGGATGCTAGCAGACATGATCAGGTTTTCAACTAGCTAGCATGACGATTGCTGGCAAAGTGAAGCTAAACTCCTTTACTGTATAACTGTATCGAATTTCTTTATTTAATCAATACAAATTTCTATCTTTTTTTCTTCGTTTTTTTTGTATAATGTTTAGCCAAGTTCTGCAGCCAGTGTGATAATGTTACGCAAACTCTTATGTTACTAGGATTGCCAGAAAATTAGCCAATCATTTTAGGTATTATGTATGACAAATCCACGTTAGCCATTAGCTCGACCCAAAGGACGTCCTTCACTTGGAAAAATCAGGATGTGTGGAAACTTAAGCATCACCGGACTGAATGCTAATTCGCATTGTGTTTTTTTTTTTTTTTTTAATTCAGAGCATTCAGCGTAAATAGGACCGTACTGACCCGCTAACACACAAAACGTGCGTGCGGCGACCTGAGAACTTCAACACATCATCGACACACATCAGCAGATCAGCCGCTAACTGCCTTTAATAGCTCTGACGCTTCGAGAGCGATTTTCAGATGCATTATTAATACAGTTGATTAATAGGACCGAGAGGAAGTTCTACGTTTCTAACCAAAGCCCGGCTTGTGTCTTTTTACAGTCTGCCATTCCAGGGTTGGAGGAAATTCTGCCATGATAAAGCATGCTTAGCATAATTATTAGCTAGTATTAGCTCCAGAGCTGGGCTGTGCAAAAGTTTACACACCCTAATCCAAACAGATACAAATACGTTCTCTACCAGAATACTGTACCAATTCCAAAAATCTGTGATGTTTTATATCATTTTCTTAAAAAAAATTAATTAAAATAAAAAGTAAGTCTCTATACCATATAATTCCTAAATTATTAAGTATATAAGTGAGCTTTCAAAGTACCATCACACTTTTTAAAATGTTAAAGATTTTAGTCTTTGGAGAGCAAAGGTCTCTGAAAAAGAAAGCAGAGGTGAGTCCAGCTTTGAACGTAAATCCTTTTTTCCCTCGTGTAATTACCTGCTTAGCATAAATATTAGCCTGCATATACCTTCAGCTTCCAGGGATCTAAAAAAAAAAAAAAAAAGTCCATGCATATATACATGCATTAATATCTGTGGGGTTTTTTGCTCCAACAGCTTCATATACATTTAGTACTTTATGAGGAAAACCTGCTCATTCATGCAATCCAATCAGCCAATCATGTGGCAGCAGATCAACGCAAAATATCATACAGATACAGGTCAAGAGCTTCGGATAATGTTCAGGGAAACGTGTGTGTGATTTTGTCTGTGACATTGTTGATGGGCTGGTCTGAGTATTTCAGAAGACTTTCCTGGGATTCTCTAGAGCAGAGGTCCCCAAACTCCGGTCCTTGGATCATTTGGTACCGGGCCGCAAAGAAAAAATGTTGTGGTTAAAATTAGTCTTCTGGATCTTATTTTGAAAAGCGTTTGTTTCCGCCCTCGCCTCACTCACTCACTCCGCAGTGACTCTGGCACGGCATTTCACGCATCAGCGGCACAAATTAACCCTTGAAAAAAATTTTGTCAAATAAAAAAATTCCCTGGAGAGCATTTAACGAACAAATGATGGGACAGCCGAAGGGCCAGAGACTGCCAGGAAAAAGAAAGCTACATTTAAAAGAAAATACCAAGATTCCTACCCAAGTTATGGGTTCAGCCCAACAGGTGATACACAAACTCCACACCCGTTATGCATAATCTGCAGTGTAATTTTGTTATTGGAACCCCCGCGCCTCTACCTGGTCGGCAAAACAACATTTCATTCATAAAACCGGTCCCTGGTACAAAAAATGGTCAGGGACCGTTGCTCTACAGTTTACACAGAATGGCGCTAAAAACAAAAAACATTCCTCAGGTCTGAAATGGAAGGAAGAAGAAAGAGGTCAGAGGAGAACGGTTAGACTGGTTCGAGCTGGCATGAAATATACAGTAAGTATTTACAGAACAGAAAAGCACGACACAACCTATCTAACATGGAGGTGGATGGGATACAACTGCAGAGGAACACATCGGGTTCCACTCCTTCAGACAAGAACAGGGAAACGACTCTGCACTGAGCACAGAATCTGAACAGCCGGAGTGATCTTTTTGCGATCTTACCCGTCGCCACTGTAGCCTCGGATTCCTGTTCTTGGCTGATGGAAGCTGATATGGTATTCCCACCAGATGTGGTTAACCAGTCTCAAACCAGTCTGTCCGTTGTCCTCCGACCTCTCTCATCGACCAGCCGTTTCCACCAACAGATCTGCTGAATGTTTTTTGTATATCACACCATTCTGAGACCATTGGTGTGAAATTCAAACGAGATCAGCGTCAGTCTGGTACAAACAATAATGCCATGATCAAAATACTCAGATTATTTAGATTTTTTTCCCCCTCTCCATACTATACATGAATGAGCAGACGTAAACGTATTCTTTTTAAAGTCATTAAAGCCAGCGAGTGTGTATTAAAATATTACATTCTGCGTAAAGCTAGATATCAAACTACCTACATAAAGTAGTACCTTAGACAGTACATTTGCAAAAGTGATAAATAAAAACCTCGGCACATGGTGTAACAAAGTTACCGGTTCATACAATTTTGATATTTTTTTTTTGGTAAAAAAGCTCTAAAATTCCCAACTTGCCAAAGCAAGTAATAAAAAAAAAAACACACCCAAAATTATTTCCTTCCAAGAGAGAACTTAAACGCTCCATGCATGGTGTAAATATGACTCTGAACTTTCATTTATAAAAACGACAAAACATTTCTGGACAAGAGCGTAAAACTGCACCTTCGACTTTCAAAAGTATTTTAAATTCCCCATGCGTGGCATAAATGCGACTCTGGTCTCTAATTTACGAACAAATGAAGCCGCTCATCACTAGTCACGAGGTAGATGTTGCATGCTTTGAGTATTATCTTATATAATCATACACAAGACAATAGTTTGCACAATTTCAGGGGGGAAAAAAAAAACACAAGGTGTAATCCAGCTATTTCTTTTTCTTTTTTTTTTTCCATTTGCATGTCTAGCATGAATTTAGCACATACAAATCTGCAACTCAAAATCTTCCCAAACAGAAGATTCCCAATCTTCCCGTGCATGGTGTAACTGTGTCTCCAGAGTCAGATGAATAAAAACGGGCTAAATGGTAGAGAAATGCTAGTGCTATTGACTAAGTACACACCACCTGCTGGGAATATTGGCATATTAAGAACAGCTTGTTAATAAAAAAAGAGAGTACAGAGACGGAGGTAGGCGACTTCTTCAGTTTGCACGATGCCTGCTTAGCATACGAATGAGCACAGTGTGCGAAAGCAAAACGTAACACACCCCGAACCCCATGCATGAAGTACCAACATGAGGACCCCAGATACTGGGACAGAGAGATGAATGAGATAGTCACTAAAGGTCACTAAAAATGACCTGCTTTGAACGTTTCCATGTTAACAACACCTGGTTAAAGCAAGGATGCAAGGAATGCATCGATATTTCTTCATTTTGTAATGCATGGTCCGCTAAAGCCAAAGGTAAGACACTCAAGACATGTCCCTTCGTACCACAGCAAAGCTGTACTGGTTCACAAATCCACTGCCTAGTCAATAAAACGTATAAACCTGTTTAGAGTGTTAGCAGGTTAATAACACCTT
This sequence comes from Synodontis membranacea, assembly GCA_025674565.1. Taxonomy (NCBI): domain Eukaryota; kingdom Metazoa; phylum Chordata; class Actinopteri; order Siluriformes; family Mochokidae; genus Synodontis; species Synodontis membranacea. The sequence goes on from JAOVYU010000029.1 coordinate 16,553,411, forward strand.
GTTAAAGCGAGGATGCAAGACGTGAATAGTGTATAATGTTTATCTCAGGGCTATTTCTTTTCTTTCATTTGTACAGCACAGCCTGCGAAAGAAAAGAAAAAAAAAAAAAGAAACACACCCAAAAGACTTCTCAGAGAGGCAGCTTCACTGCATGGTGTAAATGTGTCTGTAGGATAAAATTAAAGGTGGATAAATGCTAGTGAACACACACACACACACACACACACACACATACACAAGCTGCTGGTTAATAACAGCTTGTTACAAGGAGTGCATGGTGTATATTGTTTGTGGGTTTGTTTCATATCTGAACAGCACAGTGTGCTAAAGAGAAAAGGGGGTAACACACCCAAAAGACTTGTCAGTGAGGCCTCCATGCACTGTGTAAATGTGCCTCTACAGTAGGTGCTTTAATGCCTATGAAGAGCACTGGAGAAAAAAAAAAAAGAAAAAGAAAAAAAAAAAGAAAGAAAGAAAGGCTCAGGTGCTAGTGGATCCCACATAATCGATGTGGTTATGATGGATGCACAAGGGTTCCCCAGTGCACAGGGAGTCCCAGAGCCACGCGCTCCTCCTTCCTCTCACTAAATGAAAGCGAAGGCTCACCTCCATATCTGGCCGAGCTGCAGGATGTGAATGACGGATTGTAAGAACCAGAGGCAGAAGGCGCACGGCGCAGAGCGCTTCTCGTTAGTCCTGCCGCTGCTGCTGCCCGAGTCTGTGGCCGCGGCGTCGCTCTCCGAGGTGCTGAAGTCGTGCACGAACCACCGGAAGCTGAAGACCTGCACGGAGATGGAGCCGAGCGCCACGAAGAACAGCGTCAGGCCGAACCACCAGTAGTCGCGGCGCAGGTAGTAGTCGACGGCGAGCCACACGTCCGTGGCGACGTCGGCGAAGTACACGGTGGCCGCAGCCACCAGCCACAGACCGTCCCAGGCGTCGTACTTCCGCCTCTCTCCCCCGAGCCGCAGGCACGTCGAGTCCTCGGGACCGCAGCACCGCGCCTCGCCGCGCGTAAAATCCGCCTCGCCGCTTCCCGAACCCGGTCGCGATCCTGCCGCGAGTCCCGGCACCGAGCCCGAGTGGTCCGAGTTCTGCAGGGGCGTGAACGCCACATCGCTCTTCTTCATCTTCAGCACGCCGTCCGATTTGGCCGCCATCGCAGCCGCTCCGTCAACCCCGTTCCCGTTCCCGTTTTTTTTTTTTTTTTTATCCCCTCCTTTCTCTTTTCTCTTCCTCTCTCCCTCTGTGGGGTTTTTTTTTTGTCTCCCCTATTGCCCCCCACGTCCCTCCTTGTCTTCCTCCTCCTGTCTTGCCCCTGGGCGGAGAGACGCTGGGGCTGGGCGCACTGAGCTCCTCTTCCAGCTACACGGCGCCGCCTGCGCATCACAAAGCGCCGCTTCCTTTTTTTTCCCGGAGCGCCTGAGAAACCTTACGCTCGCCTCTCCCTCCCTCCCTCCCTCCCTCCATCACCATCATCCAGCCATCCTCCTCCTCCTTCTCCTCTTCCTCCTCCTCCCATCCGCTTAAAACCATGACATCATCTCTTTGCACATCTCTCGTCGCTCATCATCATCCACGGCGCAGCTCCACGGCGTCCCCGCGTTCTCTACATCTTTCTGCAGCGTGCATGCTGCAAATCCTAGGTTTTGTGTTTGGACAGAGCAGCATGCATGGAGTCTTTGACGACCAAATTATTCTCGCCGATGTGTCATGTACTGTAGGCACATTTTCATGTAAGGATTTGTCAGTGTTTGTGCTCAGGGAGGTGTAAAGGTGAGCCCTGATCCATGGAGCTCCACAAAGCTCTTAAAGCAGGAGAGCTGCGTTTCTGTTATTGTTGAGGCTAATTTGTCATCATTATTATATTTACTACCACATCACAACAAACAACAACACACCACAACACACAACACACCACAACACACCACACACCACAACACACCACAACACACCACAACACACCACACAACACCACAACACACCACAACACACAACACACCACAACACACCACAACACACAACACCACAACACACCACAACACACAACACACCACAACACACACACAACACAACACACCACAACACACAACACCACAACACACCACAACACACAACACCACAACACACAACACACCACAACACACCACAACACACAACACCACAACACACCACAACACACAACACACCACA
>JAOVYU010000029.1:16556602-16564102 GCA_025674565.1 Synodontis membranacea
ACACACACAACACAACACACACCACAACACAACACACACCACAACACACACCACAACACACCACAACACACAACACATCACAACACACAACACATCACAACACACAACACACCACAACACACACCACAACACACCACAACACACAACACACCACAACACCACACAACACACCACAACACACAACACACACCACAACACACCACAACACCACACAACACACCACAACACAACACACCACAACACACAACACACCACAACACACAACACACCACAACACACAACACACACCACAACACACCACAACACAACACATCACAACACACCACAACACACAACACACCACAACACACCACAACACACAACACACCACAACACACAACACACACCACAACACACAACACACCACAACACACCACAAGACACCACAACACACCACAACACACAACACATCACAACACACCACAACACACCACAACACACAACACACACCACAACACACAACACACACCACACCACAACACCACACAACACACCACAACACACAACACAACACACCACAACACACCACAACACACAACACACCACAACACACAACACACACCACAACACACAACACACACCACAACACAACACATCACAACACACCACAACACACAACACACAACACACCACAACACATCACAACACACAACACACCACAACACACACCACAACACACCACAACACACCACACAACACATCACAACACAACACACACCACAACACACAACACAACACACCACAACACACACCACAACACAACACACCACAACACACAACACACCACAACACACCATAACACACAACACACCACAACAATGAAAACTCCAACTTGAAATGCATGAGACATTCACACTGAAATATTTCTGATGTGTTTTGATATTCTGAAACACAATTTGTTGGTTTTCCTTTTTTAATTCCTGAGAAATTCCTGGCTGTGTGCCGCTCTGACGCCACATGGGTACAGGGTCATCATTAGCACTTGCACAATTACAATGGACTTTAACGGGTGTCTCCTAATATCTCCAAAAAACAACCACAAGAGAGCTTCATTTCTGCTTCACTTGACATTTTCTAGTCACTTCGAGCGTCATATTAATGATAAACAGAACGCAGGAGTAGTGGGAATATTGACGCAAACACTGTTCCCAAAGTTCCAGAATGAAATGCAGCCACGTTCATGATGCAGATGATCTTCTGGTTAGTGATCTTCGAGCTGATGAGCGTGATGGTGTTGAGGGCGGAATTAGCATGAAAGTCTGCATGAATCTGTTTCAGTAGAGTGTACGGATATGAATGTGAGAGATCTGGACGGAGAAAAGGACTAAAGCGCCGCTGCACTCTCACTCTCTTTAGGTAGAAATGACCTGAGCAATAAATCCCGCAGCTCCACAGTCAGTGCTGCATTGTGGGAAACTAAACCTTTAACCCCAGACCACCAGAGAGAATAAACAACTCACGTTAAAGTGAGTTTAAAGATTGATGAAGATTAAGATAAGGTTCTTTAGGGTGGAGTTTTTCCATTAATGGCTCCTCAAATGGCCATCTAGGAGCACCGCTGAGATCCTTAAATTAAGCCCGAATTGGAAACAGCGGCCAACGGGTCCATCTCAGAGGGGCGGTGAAGAAAATGTGACATACTGATGGCTGGTGATTGATTAAACTGGACATCCATGGACAGTTTACATGTGAAATATTTTAGAGCGAGAGAAAATAAGAGCTTGATGTACAGTAAACAATCACCACAGCGGTCTCTGCCTCGAGCCGTCATCTCAGAGCCACCTGGTCAGGCTTCGGAGATGACACCATCTGTCATCATCAAGTGTGTAGGGCCTTGGCAGCGTGTCATGAGTCATGGGTTGAGCTTTACAGACCCCACTGCCACTCACACACACACACACACACACACACACACACACACACACACACACACACAGCCAGCACCATGACCTCCGCATTCATCCCTGCGCTCTCACACTGTGTCCCATAGACAGACTTCTGTATCCAAGCAGGCTAATTACAGGTTTCAGTTTTTTTTTTTTTTTTTGTGTGTGCTCATTGAGATTTAAATGTGATTCAAACGAGCGTGAATGCCTCCGCACAATGCCAATTATTTCAAAATGTGTTAGATGAACTTACAAAATGATTAAGATAATGCTCTTTTATTGAACACGTAATGGGCAATAATTGCAGAGATGCACAAAATCCTACCCTGCTTAAATTTCCTTGCTAATTAATGTCCCCGAAACACAATCATTATCCTAATTTGCTTCCTACAAAAAAAAAAAAAAAAAAAAAAAAAAAAAATGCACAACTGTCCATCGCTTACAGAGGTTTAAAGAATTCAATTTATATCTGATTGGACTTTAGTGAGATTATTATTATTATTGTTATTATTATTATTATTATTATTTTAAATAAAACAGCACTGTTGGTACTCGGCAGAGCCTGGCCTCCTCGTGCAGCTACAATATAATCATGGCTGTCTTCTCTCATCGATCCGAGTCAAGTGTTCTTCAGAGGACTGCAGCCGGATCCCCAGAGCCAGCGCGCTCTCGCAGCAACCATTCACAGATTGATTCTTTATGACAGCGGCGATCACACAGAGCAGCCATCACGCCGTAACCTAACCCGCAGCCCGCATCTTCGTACCTGGATCCTGAACTCCACTCCTGAGGTGCTTCATTAAGTCAGCGCGTGCAGATTGACCTCACTGCTTCTTCATATTTCAGGAACGCAAGAAGCAGTAATCATGGTGTACATTAAAATAGCAATTAAGATAAAATATGATTCGAGACGCAGCACGATGGGATGTACTGCTAAAGGCCATCCTGCTTTTTCTCTAACATTTATCTACGCTTAATCTTTGTGTTTCATTTAACGTCCGTGAAACGAGTCAATTCCTGTCCTCACTTACGCTAAAGCAGCTATAACAAGTCTTTCCATCATTAATCATTCTTTTTTTCCCCCTTTTTCCCATGATGGAGAACAACCAGACTGATACAAAGCACTGACACTGGAGACTCCTTCCATTAACAATAAATAACACACACACACACACACACACACACACAAAAAAACTTCAATAATAAGAGGTTTTTCCTTAAAATTATTTTACATTTTAAAGAAAAAAATCCAAGGAACATGGACATGGACATTTCATAACCTTAAATGCAGTATACTGTATATATTTATGGATAAAAAAAGTATGCATTATTTAATAAATTAAAAAGGTAACTGCTGTGGTATAAGAGGAATAAAACCCTGGCATCATAAAGAAAAATATTTAGCGATGCCAGTCATATTGAATTCCTTATATAGCCTTGTACATGTCTAAAATGCTCACTTCATGTTATAAGTGCTGCATAAAGCATTTCTCTCACTTCCAGCCAGGATGTGAAGCGTCACCGATGCCGGCATGCTGCGGTTGCTCGGCAACAAATCTGCATTTCTCAGGCTCCGAGCGAGAGCCTCGAGTGAGACAGGCGGCCGGCGTGACTGAAACCGGAAGTGATTCTCACGCCGAGGCTCGTCAAGCAGAAAGCAGGCCAGCGGCCTTTTCCGCCGGCGAGTTAAACTAGCTGCAGTCACCATGAAGCCAAGATGCTGACGCGTTAAGGCCTGCTCAGCGATCCGAATCAAGTCTGTCACGCCTGCGCGCACCAAACTTTCCCCAACTTGGTGAAACAACTTCAAGCTGGAACCAAAGCGTAGAAAAATGTCCGATCCAGCAGCAGTCGTCATACGGAATGCGGTCATCGCATGCACGCGTTTAAAGAAGCAATCTTTCATTCGTGGTACGCAGAGAAACGGAAAAAGATCAGCGTTTCTTGGCGTCGACGCACTTGCATTCCAAGGAGGTGGATGTAATGGATTTGGTTATGATTTCTGTTTCTGTCAATCTGTCACTTGGTTCTGCTAGACTAACAGCCGTTGGCATGGAAACCTCCTCTCATAGCTGAGCCCTTTGGGTCTGTGCAAACGAGTGCGCGTGTGTGTGTGTGTGTGTGTGTGTGGGTGCATAAGGACTCCTGTCATACTGAAGTCTGAGCCCCGAGCCCGATGGTCAGCGCACCAGAGGTGACACGAAGCTGATCATTTCATCAGCGTCCGTTAAGTTTCAACACGGAGCTCAAAAAGAAGAAAAGATGGACGGAGCGACGTGGTTGGAATAAGACCTCCGTCTTAAAGATGTTTACATTGAACAGTGTATAGCGCTTCTGGTGCTAATTTGTGTAGTATTTTTGACAATATAGCACCTCTGAAATGCTCTTATGACAACGAGGGGACGTTTCTTAATACACATTCATAGTGTGTCACTTCCTGTTTGGTTCACACTCCACTGCTTGTCTTTGGATGTTTCTTGATCTCACACAATATAACAGTTTAGTGACTGTGCAGGAGTTGAAAACTTGCCTTGTACGTGCACATAGGATTGTGGGTACTTTACGGAGTGCGAGGATATACATGCGTTCATCCTTGAAAATTCTCCTTCAGTGGGATTTGATGATACGGCAAACTTGAAATATAGTGTTTAAGGATCCTTCCTTGACATTTGATCTTAGTCACTTCCTGGTTTGGTCATAGCTCCGCCCTGTCACCTTGGAGTTCCTTATTAACCCCGCCCTCATTATTAATCCCAGGTGTTCCTTGTTACGCTGTGTGTATAGTGGCTTAAGCTAGGCCTTTGTGTGTCTTTGCTTTCCTGTCTTTCAGTCTGTTTGTTTGTTACCCATGTAATGTCTTACTCTTAGTTCGGATGTTTCCTGTTTTGTTTTTTATTCATATCGTGGAAGGTCCCGGTCTCACCCTGTGCCATCTGTCACCCAACGAACCCCGTCTCGAAGTTGAATAAACCTCTTTTCATTTTCCAGCGATGTGCTACTTCACGTTAATGAGAAATCCACAGAAAGACAATTTCCTCTGGATTGTCATTCCGGACTTGTTTTGTCTTCACGATGCTATAATTTTTTTAGGAATGTTCTCTTACGTGCTCTGGGTTAATCCAGAAACAGGTGGATCCACTGCAGATTGGGCTCATGTGATAAAGTTCAAGGGGAGTGAAAACTGTCCAAACTTAGAATTGAAATATTCATGTTGACCTTTCCTAGATTTCTAGCTTTCTGGGGCAACTGGTGCACTGTGTGAATTGTGAAAACAATAGTGCTTTTTTTTTTTTATGCTTCCTAGGAACTCCAATCTTTCTCTTTTTTCTTTTTTTCTTGCTGGCGCCAATTTATCTGGACCCAGTCTCTCGATCAGCATTCGGCCGATTCGCTTGATTCCGCAAGATAATGAAGGTTAAAGAAGAGACGAGGTGCATGTTAAAAAGCCGTTCCTCTCAGAGCCGCGGAGGCCGTGACCCTGGCCCTCTCCATATCGACTGACATCTGGATGAATATGCACATGTCCTGATAAAGCTCAGGTGGAGGAAAGGGGTGAAGAAGGGAGAAAAAAAAAACCCCCTAAATTTCATTAGTTGCCTTGAAAACACACCCGAGTCAAAGACCTCAGAGATTTTTGAAGTTTGATCACGACTGCATCAGCATTGATGGCAAGTTTCCTGCATCATAAACATATCAGAGATGCACCAAGCACCGCTAAACATGAGGAGCCAAAACGCTCAAGAAATACCCCGAGTGACCGCCAAGCCTGTGTTTAGATAATGTTATAAAAATAAAAATGTTGGACGTTACACTACAATGAAAACAAAGAACAATGAACAATGGGGCTGAGGGTGTGATTGTGTATGGATTCTTTGCCCTTCTAATAGAGCTGAATTAAACAATTCTGAAAGAAGAGTGAGAGTTCAAATTTCCTCTGAAAATCTCCAGATCTGAAGGTATCAGAAGCACTTGGTTGCACAACCAGTTAAGGTTTAGGGGGCAATTACTTTTTCCTCACACTGGTGCATATAGCTGTCGCTTAATTTTTATTATTTTTTTTCAGTAAATTAAATGATCACTGAAAATCATCCTTCTCGTCTTTAAGATTAATTTTATTGTAAGGATCTGAAATCATTTTGTTCCGAAAACAAGAAAGGAGGAAACACGGAGGGGCAAATACTTTTTTACTTTTTTTTGGCCATGCCGGTGTATTTTACATCCAGTCAGCTCTTAATGCATAAATGAAGACGCTATATTATACACACGTTAAAATTAATGGCACCCCTGGATTAAGATTAATCGAGTGCTTCATTAAAACGAAGACGGAACAGAAAGGGTTTTTTTTTTTTTTTTAGAACATGGGTTCTCAATGCCTTTGCAACCAGGAACCGTTTTAACTACGCACACTCAGCAAAGACTCAGGGGAGCAGGTTCTGGCAAAAACAAACAAACAAATAAATAAAAAAAGCCAATCAACAGCAAATGCGCTAAAAGGAAACGCGAGGTTGCTTACGAACACTTTCTGTGGATTGAAACAGAGCCGAAGCCCGATGTTAATCCTCACGATATGGCCTTTAAGTGGGGAAAAAAAAAAAACCCTCCCAGCAATTCAAAGATGAAATCAAAATCCATCAGAACGTCTTACTGTGCCTTTTTTTTTTTTTTTTTTTTAAAGGGAACCTTCACAACTCTGAATGTCATCCGCTTTCCCGTTATTTCAGGTTTTTAATAAGTAAAGAAATTGATTTCTCTCACAAGCGATCGTAAATGTCAAAACAGAAGCCATGAATTTCAGAATATCTGGCTGGATTAAAAGAGTTACCTAATAGGAGGTTACACTGACTGCAGCGTCAACACACACACACACACACACACACACACACACAGCCGAACAAAGAGCGAACGAACATCAGGTTTTATTTATAACGTGTTTTTTTATTTTACTTCTGTTAACACTAAAGCATTTACTCAAACGTGTAATTTCAGAAGGCACACTTTAAATTTTATAAAGCTGCTGGAGAGGAAGGTGACTTCACAGGAGGGTTTTTTTTTTCCTTTTTTCTTCTCTGATCCAACAGAGTTTTGTGTCACAACAAAACAAAAAACTACTACGAGTTCTGAAGGCTCGTCTGTTTTTCAGTTAATGGTAAACGAGTGTGTCTGCCTTTTCCCCCCGCTCTGTTTTTCAGTTCTGATAATTACGTGAGCAGAAACGATGGGAGAACAGATTAAGCCCCTCCCACTCTGAAAGCACGGACAATTTTTGCTCTCTTGGCTCCCAGCCAATCGATAACCATCTGAATATCATTAGATTTGATGTGCAATAATCTCATAATAAGAAGTATTAGATATGTTTGCACATATTTGAGATATCTTATATTGAAGATAAGCTTTCTGAACTTTTTTTTATAGTAATGGCACTGATGCGATTCCTGGGATCGTGCAAAAAAAAATAAAATAAAAATAAATAAATAATAGAAAAAGCTTGGAATTAGATTGGAATTTTCCTTTTAATTATTGTAAATATTCACATATAAATAGACTTCATTTGTTAAACTTTTTTTTTTGTCGGGGT
>JAOVYU010000029.1:16590760-16607751 GCA_025674565.1 Synodontis membranacea
AACCACATGACCTGTTCACTATATAGGGAACATAAACTTAAACCACATGACCTATTCACTATATAGGGAACATAAACACAAACCACATGACCTGCTCACTATATAGGGAACATAAACCCTAACCACATGACCTGTTCACTATATAGGGAACATAAACTTAAACCACATGACCTATTCACTATATAGGGAACATAAACACAAACCACATGACCTGCTCACTATATAGGGAACATAAACCCTAACCACAAGACATATTCACTATATAGGGAACATAAACCCAAACCACATGACCCATTCACTATATAGGGAACATAAACCCAAACCACATGACCTATTCACTATTTAGGGAACATAAACTCAATTTAAAAAATCTCACCATTATTCATACACTGCGGGTCTGTCCCAAACTACATACTGTGTTGACTATATAGGGTCATTTCTATCATCTAACTAGTTTCTGTACACTTTGGATGCATCCCAAATCATATGCCCTGATCACTTCATAGGGAACATAAGCTTTTAAACCCCTCACGTTATCTATACACTATGGCTCTGTCTCAAACTACATTACAGGGTCATTTCTAAAAGCTCAACATGTGTGGGTGTGTCCCAATTCCAAACCACACACCTTATTTCACCATTTCACATGTACTATTTACTCTGTAGACATCCGACTCTATCGTGTTCAAGTGCCGCTGTGGATTGTGGGTATTTTGTACCTGCTCGTACACAACTACTAGTGCACTATGTAGTGAACAGGGTGTGATTTTGGACCTATGGAGGAGGTTCCTGACTGATGGGTTTGTAAGAGACTCTAAACGTCTGCACGTGATTGGAGGAACTGTGTGGGATTTCTTCACCTCAGCACAACAATGGAGAGACGTTAATCATGTACAGTTAAAGGCCAAGCTCAATGCAGTGATGAACTGTATCATATTGTAACGTGGTAGCAGGTGGTAATGTGGTCTTGTAAAGGTTCCCGGTGACTTGTGTGATTATGTTCTAGCCTTGCCCCGTCTTACATATTCAAGAGATTTTTTCTTCTTCTTTATTTTCCTCAGAAATCTGCACAGTGTGAAATCAAATTGGTCCAAACAAGCGTCAGAAAACAAACTACACCTGACAATTACACTGTTTAGTCTCGACTTACGAGAAAGAAATCTGTCTTAATTACTAACACTACATTTAAAAAAACAAGGGGCTTTATCATGAAAAAAAAAGGAAGAATAAGAAAGTTTATATTGAATCAACACTAATAATGTTTCCCTCTTTCAGCTCTGCCATATTTTTAACAAATGTCCAAATATTACATTTTCTAAAGTGTTGTTAAATGTTGCTGTGAAATGTTTAATAAACAAAACCTTATAGTCGTGAGTCCTCTTTCTGTTATAAGCACCAAACTTATCCTGCCGAATTCTGGATTCTGATTGGTCAGATGGCTCTGACGGTAATGCAGATGTACGTCGCAGGGTTATATTAATGTGCACTCTCTAATACGTTAGCGTTTCTATAGTAACAGGTCATTCACAGGGACGTGTAAAGCTCCATTTTATAATCGGAGGGCGGGGGGGAATCTGGAAAAAACAGGAAGGTGTTTCATAGTCGTTACACATTGTTAAATGTAGCTATAATTGGATAAAAAGTGTGATGTCATTTGTAAACAATTCTGCAACACAAATTACAGCTGACATGGAGTCTTAAAATCTTAATTAAACTGAAATTAAGTCTTCAGAAAAGCTTTTAGTGACTTCCGTGAAGAGGGTCTGGATTTTTAACAATAAAATAAAACTAAAGTAGCACCGTTGTATAAATCTTTAAGGTGTTTCTTTACGTTTTCTTAAATAGAAAACAGAAGCCGCAGTCCTCATGACAGGCTTTGCTGTCAGTACTTTTGTAGGAATTGTTAAAAATGAACTCAGCTGTAAGAAGTCATTATGTAAATTCACTTCACACTGAGAGCAGATTGATAATTTGTCAAAAAAAGAACATACTAACCCACATTGGGGCAATTATAAATGGTAGAACATGGCTGGCTGCCTAACTCTGGAGATCCCTCTCTGCGGTGTTTTCAGCATGGTTTAATTAATCGAAGCTCCTCGTCACAACTGCTTTGTCAACCCGCGGCTGCATGTCAATCTCGTACAGCACGGAGTGACAAAATGTATAGGACGGTTTTTATTAAACCGCACAACATTAGCTAAGTGCCGTGATAGGAAATTAATCAGCGACGAAGCCGAGTTACAGTGAAATAGTTATATACCCGCTGTTACTATAGAAACGATAACTGCTCAAGACTTTCTGACCAATCAGAATCCAGATTTTTTGAGCACTGCAATATTGTTATCTTTAACTGAACTATCGCTTCTATAATTCAGTATTGTGTTTATTTAAAGAAAACACACCACACACACACACACACAATATTGTGATGTGAAAAGGTTTACATAAAGGCATTTCCTGTGACCCTACAAGCTGAGGTCATGTTTCAATGCCTGTAGGACATCTCAGTGAGAAACTGTCCAATTAAACGCCTTTCTGTTGTCTCGCCACACTTCAGCTGTGATTAAAGATGCTATCTGTAACCTGTAGACATCTGATCAAAATCAGATTGCATGGATCGTCCTCCTTAGTGTCACAGGATGGGCTAACAACACAAACACACCCCTTTCACCAGCAAATGAAGCTGTTTTTTTTTTTTTAGCCTGACCATCAGACCTATATGAGCTTGTTGGACATTCCATTCCAAAACCATGGACATTAAAATGGAATCGGTCGTCCTTTTGCGCCTAAAACAGTGCAGGACACTCGAGTTCCTCCATAATAATCTCCTCAAACCGTGTCTTTATGGACCTCGCTTTGTGCACATGGCATTGGCAGGAAAGGTGCCACAAAGTTGGAAGCATGCGGTTGTTTAATAGCACTCTATAGTGACAGCGCTAAAGCCTTGGCCGTGAAAACCCAGACACACTCCTGACACAGTTCTTCTGCCACCAGAGTCAGAGGCAGTCTAGAACACTGTAGCGAGTGATGCAACAATGCAACAATTTTCATTGCTACGCTCTGTGAGACTGCACTCAGTCTACCGCTTCATCTCCTAAATGCTTCCATGTCATAATAACATCACTTACAATCGACCAGGGCAGATCTGACAGGGCAGAAATTTCACCAACTCACTTGTGACAGCGGTGGCATCCAGTGACGGACACATTTAAAGCCACCGAGCTCTTTGTTTGCCCCAGTGTTCGTGACATATTTTGCAACTGTGAGCAGTGGGTGTGGCTCAAACACCTGAAGCCAATCAACTCAATCAATTAGATTCAGTTAAAGGGATAGCTTTGTCTCTCCAGAATTATTGCCACTTGGTAACTTTAAGTACTTAAATACAGAAAATTATATGACATATCAAATGATATTATTCAAGAGACTTTCGGAGATTTTTCGGAAACCTGTTTGTGGTTTTATTTTTTATATCATCAGTTATCCTTTAACATAGATAGATAATGAAGATAGAAGATGAAAAGTGTGGCTATAACGGTACACGACGCCTCTACAGATTTCCAGTCTTCTACAGTCCCAGCTTGTTTTTGACTCTATTGCATTATGCTGACAGATCCAACTCTACATGTCCAGCTAACGCCCTCAAGCTGTGTTTGTGTGTGTGTTTTTGTGTTTGTTTTTTTTCACCACCACACAAGCCTGAGCACAGCTCATTAATCTGCATATGCTTTCCACATTCAGCTAAACTGCACACATCGGCAGTTCGCTTAAAACAAAGTCATAAGCTGTACCGTGCGTGATTGATGGCGTTGTCCGTGTGCCATTTCTTCTTGGCCCAGTGTTGCTAAATCACCTGTTAAAAAGCGGCTTAAACACGCCATTAACGCAGGACACATATATAGCGCACACAAAGATGGACGAGAGCAAACCGTGCTGCGTTCAACAGCACCGATAAATCATGCATTATATGTGAATTTGAAATTCAATTTGAGAAAGCATATATGAAAAGCCACCTCCGGCATGAATGATGGCAGAAGCACAGCGAGGCGTCAAATCTATTCCCAATGGCACCGTGCTGTCCGAAGAACCCCCCCCCCCCCCCCACGCACCTACCTACCTACCCCCACAACAAATGTAAAACCCTCCAGCAGTATTTTGATGTGAAATATAAACGTTAAATAGACTCGCTCATTGATTTCTTTCACGTGGAGCACATTAAATAGTCAGAATCCACGGCAATGTTAATGGTGTCTTACAGCTCAGTGCTGTATTTAATTCACCTCTGAGGCAGCGGGCAGTTTTGTAAAGCAATAGAGCGCAGAGAGAATTTTTATTTTCTGTCCAGGACCGGAAATCTCAGTAGGAGACATGATTGCTCTAAAAAAAAAAAAAAAAAAAAGAAGAAGAAAAAAATAATGAAAATTTGTTTTTGAACAAACATCAGATGAATACAACTTCTTTCTTTGCTTTTTATTTTTTTAAATAACCAAAATCAAATCTGACTAGCTGGGGTTCAAATAACACCTCAGTGATATTAATATAGAACTACACATCCCAATTTAAGTCAAACCAAAAGCCGACCTCAGTGTCAGATTGTCGGATTCTGATATAAATCAGCGTCTCGCCGTCAAAGTAAAGAAATTGTGAAGCGCCAGCGCTAGCAATGCAAGAAGGAATAATGATTATTAAGCATTTCGATTTGGGAGTTTTGCCAGTGAAGATCAGATTAACTTTGTCATATTTTTTTCCCATTTTTTTGGCATGAAAAACATTATTTTCTTTTTTAATAATATAAATGTGTTATTTAGATTAAAAAAAAGAATGCCACTAGGCTCCTAATGAACTCGACTGAAGCACAACCACAAATGGCAGCTAAACAAATCAAAAAGGCATAAATAATGTGCAGGTTTCGGAACATGCGCGTTTCATCATAACTATATCTGCATGTGATCGTCAGAGGAGGCCAGGCGTTTACGCTAACATCTTAACCTAGAAACTGTTTGGCTCTTCTTTCTTTCTTTTTTTTTTTTTTTTAATTGGGCGGAGTTATGTAATACATCCACAATTTTGATTACACGCTGCCCCATTCATATTTTCATCATCATAAGAAAGGCGTCCGCTGACTGCGTCTCAGTGGTTCATGACAATATAAAGACCAATATACGGTAGAGATGCAACCGAGTATGATAGATAATGTGTCCTAAACTTGATCAGTTTGCATCTAATATCATGCAAACTGAAGGTTTTTACGTTTATGAAGTCGGATAAAAAAAATAATAAAAAAGCCCCATTCATTAACCCTAACATGGAGTATGGATTTGTTCATCCTTAGTACCTGTCTGGTCAGGATTGTGGTGGGTTAAATTCAGTTACTAGCTTGTTGACATTTTGAGAAAGAAAGAAATTCAAGAAAATAAAGCAGGTACAAACTAAATAATGAACTTCACAACCATTATTTAAAATACACACAACAGTCTATTGAAAACAAATAAATAAAAACGCTTTAGGCCACACCCACGGCCTGTTTAATGCTGCGTTCGACAAACCTCAGGAGCAGCTCGTTGTTTTCAACCTATTCGAGCTACAATGTGAGACGAAATACATGTTCATCTTTTTGCTAACGTTAAGCTAGTCAGCTAACAACGATGAGTGATTTTTATTGTCCTGCTCAGAACAGCGAACTGTAAAATATACACAAATACTGTAACTCATTTACAGGTAAGGCGTGCTGCTGCGCTTTTCCGCTCATGCTGTGAGCCGACGTGCTGATTTGATGTCATTTGCTGAACTCTTATTAACAGGAAACTGAACTGAACTGAACGGTTTTCACTGGCAGGTCAGGACTGAAATGTAAAATTGTTTTTATTTTTTATTATTATTTTTTTTTTTACATTGCTACTGTTTTGCACTTCTCCATTTATTACCAGCAGATGGCAGTAGCAGGCCACGAGCAGGATCCTGTAACACACGGCCTTCCCCCAGTTCATTAGGAGCAAATCATTAAAATACATTTATCAATTCAACAGGCATTTTTAACCAGAGCAGCTCACATGTGCTGCACAAGAGGCCGAGATGTAATCTGTTAATTAACTGTTAATTAACATACGAAACAGCACTTTACATAAATGAATATGCAGAGCGCCATTTCAGGGTTGGCCGCTAATACACTAATGGTTATTAGCACTGAACTCGAACTGAGCAGCACAACACAGAGTGATCTATTCCTTACATAAACAATGTCCTCTCAGTGTTCTTCCCACAGTAATGTTTAGCTACATAATGTTTAAAAAAACACCAATTGCGACGTTTTCAGAACACCGAGAAAACGTGATCCCGCTTCTTTCTGCCAGTCTGGAATTGTTAGCTGGAAAACATTTGCTTCGCGTTTGAGTCTTAAATACTCAAAGATTCACTCGCAGCGATTGGAACCTTTGATGAATCGGTGCACAATCCCCAGCTGTGCACTTTCAGAAAGCTCATCCACTCTCGCTCAGATAGACGGTCTCCAGTAGACAGAGCGCTTGCTTATTACATCCGAAATGGATTTTAGAAATGTTGCATGATTAAGCACCTTGACAGACATCACGCATCATTCGTGACGTTTCCTAAAGGAACTTTAATTCAGATGCTTCAGTGATCTGCTACGTGAAGATTCCCAAAAGTACACCGTTAAAAAAAAAAAAAAAAAAATCCAACATGTTACGTACAATACTACAGAGTATAAACACTAAATGTACTAAATAATTGGAAATGCTAATAAAATACATTAGTAGACCTTTACAAAGCCATACCAAGATAAAATCTGTGAACATTTTGAAACCTTCAGCAGAGTATTTCCCTTTCAGAACCCTTATTTATCCAGTGAACCCTTTTAGAACCTAAAAGTGTACCAAAATAATACAAACATAATTGTTAATAGTTTGTAATTTGTACTACACACTTAACCGATTACAAAAAAAAACGTTTGTTCAGTTTTCCTTAACATCTGTTGTCCAAAATCTTCAGGGGTTCTTTCGTAGGTTCTTTGGTCAATCCTACAAGATAGTATTTCCTTGTCAGAACCTTTGAATATCCAATGAAATCCAGTGAGCTTTTATATATTACGATGAAAATAATTTCCAGTAATTTTATTGGTAGTCTTTTATTGGTAGTCTTAACCACATACACCAAAAAAAGGGTTCTTCAATGGTTCTTCAAGGGTTCATTTTATAGTTAGGGGTTCTACAGTTGTATCCAATTATCCCATGAATCCTTAAAGAACCTTTGAAGAACTTCAGAGGCACACCAAGTAGCAAGATGTCTATATTTTATACAGCAATCCGTTGGTATTCAGATTCAAAGAAAATTATATTTCATTATAAATGCTAAAAGTTTTGGTTAGAAGAAAAAAAAATTAAAGTTTTTTTTTTTATTATTATTATTCACTGAATAATTAGGACTTTTTAGGTTCCAGAAAATGATTTCACTCGCTATTCTTTCTAATTTAGCTTGTCGAGGGACAACCAAAGGACCCGTAAAAGTGCTTCTGCTAAGTTCTAAAAATAAATAAAGACATTTTTGAAGTCACTTGCTCCTAAGCGGAACCCCAACGGTTCCTAAACTTTTATCCGATATTTAATGTATCATTCAGGCTGACTGTGTTCTTTAGAAATCACTCTGTTACCATTTCCTGTTCTATGAACGTTTTGTTCCACGTAATTCAATAGACCATAATGCTCTTAAGCAGAAGCCCGTAGTAAACAGCAGGTGAACGCTATTGTGTGTTTCTACATGACAGGGCAATTCAGACCCACACCTGAGCTAACTGGAACATGTATCGGATTACACTAGGGTTTTTTTTTTTTTTAAAGCTGTTTTAATAGTTCTCTTAATGGGCGTGCCCCTAACGCTAATATCCAAGAGAAGAGTCTAGGAGTTAGGAGCCATGGTCAACAATAAACTCTTACTATATTCTAGATATTTTAAAGACAACCTGACTGTATAATTAATCTGTAACAAAAGTAAACTCTTTTTTTTTTTCCATTTTAAACAAAGTTTTTTCCAAACTCAAGGCCCAAGACTGCTACAAAATTCCAGTTTCTGTGCCAGGTGAGTCTCTACAGAGAGAAGAACAGATTCAGCATCCTTTGGCACATGGTATGATAAATAAAAAAAATTTATCTTTTCTTAATAGTATTAATTTTCCTGAAGGCAACGTTTGCTACCTGAGAGTATGAAACGGCGCGGGACAGCCACAACACAAACGTATCAGAAAACAAGGAGATGAATATATAGTTTGATTAATTAAAAGTGCTTCATGTAGATCCTCCTGGATTAAAGGTGAGTGAAGGATTGTGAAGGTAGTGCAGGTCCCTGATACACCTGTAGTGCAGGTCCCTGGACAACGCTGGTGGGAATTCCCACTCCCAGTGATCATCACGCGTAAAAGCTAGCTCATCTAGGGACTGCAATCCGGCAGGACAAAACAAAAAATATTAATTTAGAGTTTGAAGCTTGTGCACAGGGTTGCCAGATTTTTTTTTTTTTTTTTTAGGAAACTACCCCAACCCAAAAATGCTCAGGCATGAAAAAATGGTAGATTAATTTCTTCTTCTGTTTTTTTTTCCCAGTCTTCTCAGTCCACAAGTTCAACGTGGTGTGCACGCATTTCTGATCTGCACTACAAGGACATACTGTATCTCACAGGACAAAGGCTGAGCTTTTCATAAACCAAATCATCCTCATGTGATTTTCTGCACAAGTATTCACATTAAAGATGAAGTTATGTCATAAGACTACTATTAACATTGTTTTTAAATACAGTTAAATTTAGAACAGTTTTTAAACCTATCCATTAATAAAGATTTTCTGGAACCCATGGCTAGACAGACGACTAACATCGGAATATAAAAGAAATATCAGGGACCATTAAGAACGCCACAGTCTGTTAAACTAACACAATCACACCCCGTTAGGAAGCGTTAATGGTTTTGAATGAAGTTTTGTTATGAATTATCGCTAGGTTTAGCATTTTTCATTTAACCATTAACAGAACCCACATCATTTAAGGAGAACCTTTAAAAACGTAACGTGAGAACCTGAACACACACACACACACACACACACACACAGTGAAACCTTATGCTAACACAAGATGGTAGCTGATTGGCTAATAAGGAGAAAGTGCTTAAAATGGATAATGCATAGTGCTATACATCCTGAAAGTTCACATCGAGACGCTAACGCCATACTACCTCGAGCTACGTTGTGGATAACCCTAGGCTTTAGTTTATTACATAAGCAGTGAAATAGTTTCCTGGTAAACTGAGGCATAGCTCAGAGCCATTTCTCAGGGTTTAAACTGACACACGTGTAACTGTCGTGCTAAGACACCTACGTATGTGCTCTAGCGTTTGAGGCTTGCCTTAAAGTGGCTAACGTGCCTTAAAGTGTCTAACATTAGCTAGAAACTAATTCTAGTGTTTGGAATTAAACTCGGAAGCAGAAATTCCAAATTGTTAGAGGTCACAGACTTTGTATGATGCATACTAAAAACCTTCTTGTCCACAGCTTAAATGAATTGTGCGTTCTTAATTATATTACCATACCTCGTAAAGGACACAGTAACATTCCCAGAAATGAACAACGTAAAGCGACACAAATCGTGCAAATTAGTTTAAAGTTTCCGCACTGCACTACAGACGAAAACTTCTTCATTGTACTATATACCGAGAATAATATGAATCTGTCCTAAGTCCATAAACTCCGAATCGTTCGCTCTTAAAGTTCAGCTCCGATACTGGCGATTATCTCCAGCAGGAAGTCCACGTCCTGTTTCTGCGTCGCCGGGTTGGAGAAGACGCAGCGGAAGAAGTTGGGCTTTTCTCCGAGAGGCTGGTAGCCAATCATGACCGTGCCCTTCTCCATCAGCTTGGCTTTGATCTTCGGAGCAATCTGGGGAAAAAAAAGGTTCATCTGCTTATCAAAGAAATTCATCTGATTCTATTACGATTCCTTAAAAACAAATTCGACGTGAAGTTGATTATTTACAATAACAGACGTGATGGTTACACGTGTCTGAATACGACACAAATCGCCTACGTTTATTTATCTGTGTTTTTGTTTTGAGAGTGAAACTGAGCGTGGTGTTAAATTGTGCTAGGAACGCGGCTACTCTGATATCGGTAAATCTTTTTTTTTTATGCAGCTGTCAGCTACAAAACAGGTTTTTTTTTTCACTTCCCATTATTTTGGGTAGTTTTGGATATCAGGTTGAATGATTCCAATATTCTCACCATATGAAGTTCTCGGTCTCTGTCAGGACCTGGGGACATGTTCTTCACTCGGCTCGGCAGGTACCAGAAGCACACGTTAGAGTGTTCAGGCTGAAGAGACAGAAAGAGAAAATCGTTTCCTGCTCTCGAAACAAGACGTGTGATAGCTCAGCTAATATTCATAACGGGTCAGCGTAATGCCAACATTACTGTACTTTTATAGTAATAATAATAATAATAATAAGAAGAAGAAGAAGAAGAAGCTGAAGAAGAACAAGAACAAGAATTAGAAAAGATGGCATGTTGGGAGAAACACAAAAATTCAAAAACTCAATTAAAAGGCAAAAAAAATGACTTTAGTAAAAGTAAAAAATT
This sequence comes from Synodontis membranacea, assembly GCA_025674565.1. Taxonomy (NCBI): domain Eukaryota; kingdom Metazoa; phylum Chordata; class Actinopteri; order Siluriformes; family Mochokidae; genus Synodontis; species Synodontis membranacea. The sequence goes on from JAOVYU010000029.1 coordinate 16,601,386, forward strand.
GTCCATGTTTAACCATACTCAAGAATTCAAGTGTAAAAAAAAAAAAAAAATTAACCAATGAAAAGATCTTCGCACAAGCTAAGGCACATTAGGAACTTAACTAGCTAGCAAACATAACAAGCTTATTTACAAAACTTAACTATCTTGATAAATTAACAAGATAATTTAAAAAACATAACTAGGTAGTAATTTTAACGAGCTAATTTGCACTACGTAACTAGCTAGCTAATTAAACATGCTAATTTACAAAACCTAACTAGCTCCCGCATTTAACAACCTGCTTAGTTAACAACTTTTACAAGCTAACTTGCAAAACGTACTAGCAAGTCTATTTAACGAGCTACTTTGCAAAGATAAATAACTGGAAAGTAAATTTAACAAGCTTAACTTAACTAGTTAGCTAATTTAATAGCAAGTTACTGAAACAAAAATTATTTACAAAAGGTAAATATTTAGCTAAGTTAATGGGGTAAGTGGAAAAACATCTAAAATGATCGATCTATCTATCTATCTATCTATCTATCTATCTATCTATCTATCTATCTATCTATCTATCTATCTATCCCAACTAGCTAGCTAAAAGTTACTGAGCTAATTTGCAAAATTCAACGAGCTAGCTAAGTGAATTAGCTTATTTAAAAATCTTAACTCACTAATTTATGAAACTTCATGTGAACACACTTATCTTGGTTTATTTTCTACTAAGAAAAAAAACAACAACATAAAATCCGATGGTGCTTGTGATCTGTAAAGAGTCTGAAATTCAATCGAAAAAGTTTTTCTCGTATAAATCTACCTTTAAAAAAAAAAAAAAGAGTACAAGTATTTAATTTCAGTAATACTTGAGTACAGTACAACATATCCAAAATGGTAACAAAGTACAGTTCCTCAAGTATTTTCTGCTCCTGGATGAAAGACAGGTGCAGATTTTAGGAATAACATTTTGAGACGGTTTAGTGCTTTGTACGAATGAAACTTGAGATATATCTCAAATTGCGTAGAGTTTGTGCAAACAGTGTTTTCTAAACATTCGTATAATACCCAGGTGATATACTAGAACTGTGTGAAACTGCTGCAGTTAAACACATCCGTGCTATCCGCCCTCTTCCGTATACGTGACCTCGGAGATACCTGTGATTGGCTACTTTTGCTGTGATTGACAAATGAGAGAGAGTATGCCCCTCCCACCCGAAGCGCACGGCCAGTTCTGCTCTCTTTACAGCAGGGCCAAGAAATGAAGATCGGCTCGCTCGTCCTGTATCAGTATTATCACCTTCGTTCACTTACTTTGTTTTGGAAAACCAGCTGGAAATCCTTCCTGCTCTTCAGCTTGTAGTAAAGATACTCGCTGTTCTCCATGCAGTGGTTGATCTGCGATTCGAATCCTTCTGATCCCTGCAACCCACATAGTCAATATTTTTAACATCAGTTTCTCCTGCCCCTGCCGGACGCCAGTTTTTTTTTTTTTTTTTAATTTCCCTAAACTTTCTTTCTTTACTTTAACCGCTGAGTGAATATTAGTCATCGTTTGTGTTACTGCATGATCTCGTAATGTTCCTGCTTTCTCGCTCCTGGGCTCTGTATGTAAAACAGGAATTGCTGTAACTATAATATTCCCGAGGCATAGCGTGTGAAACATAACAAACAGCGCATTAGATGATCAAAAAATATGCTCAAGGACAGAACGCTTTGTGCGTGACTTGAAACGAAAACACACGCCTGCTCTCATTGGTCAGATTATGGTTTTTTTTTATGCACAGCAATCCGGCACTGCTGGAACATATTTAAATTAAAGCAGCACTGACATCCAGAACATGCAATTTGTGTTCTTCTGAATAAGACAACCTGAGCGATATGACAATATAATATCGATATTGTGATAAATCGTCTCACAATATATTTCTGTCTTTTTATAACATAAAAAAAATACGCAATCAATTAATTTGATGTTAAAGATGAAAAATCGTAAAGATTATTATTATTATTATTATTATTATTATTATTATTATTATTATTATTGTATTTGTTTTGAATAGCATTACTTTACGATTCCTGGCAGTTTACTAAAAAACAAACAAAAAAAACCCCCTTCATTCTAAGCTGTGTTTTCTCATTCTGAGTCCCGGGTTTCTTCTATTCTACTTTTTTGTTTTCCCTAGATTCTTTGCATGCATTACTTCTCTAGTTACTTTGTTCTTCTGCCTATTTTTCAAGTCAAATATCTTGTATTTACACCACTGCTGACCTCTGTTTGTTTGCGTGACCACAACCTGACCCTAATATCCAGCTGGAATGACCTGATATGGGCTTAAAAAAAACAAAAACAAAAGAAAAATATTAATTTGTTATTTGTTTTATTATTTTAGCACCACACTTAAAGGATCAATCCCTGTGATTTTCAATGGTGTTCCAGGATTTTATTTTTTTTATTTTTTTTAATGCAGCTGCATTGCATTCTGGGACTTTCAAAGCGGAGTGAGAAAGATGTTCTCGTGAGAAACCTGATTATCGTTTAACAAATTAGCATTAGAATCGTTTCAGTATGAACATATTTAATGTGCGTAGTTTCCTTGAATGAAGTGTAACGTTTGTTCCAGAATCACATTTACCTTTTAAGACACTGACGTCTGCATGTATAGTCGTGATGTTATGGTTAGTGGGTTTTAATGGGTTTTTTTTTATTTTTTTTTATTTTGTATCTATGGACCTTGCACTCAATGCATTTAAAAATTCATTTAAGCTCAGTTTGACTTGCTGTCATAGTTTTTTGTTTTTTAGCTGCGGCCTTGGATGATTTGCATACATTAGTTTAATCAGTGTTTTGCAAACCAAATAGGTAAGCTGAATGGTTTTTTTTTTTCCGCCACAGAGTAAATTCATGGTTTATGGAGCATGACTGTAACTAGCTGTGAGGACGCAAAAGTTGTAAGAAAAGAAAAAAAAAAAACACTCATCAACTTGTCAAGTGTAAAAACTAGAAACGTTTCTTATATTTTTCCTAGAAGGTTCATTTGAAGTCCGGCTAAATGAACAGTTCTATCGTATAATTGTCACTAACCAGCCAAAAGAAATTAGTTTTTAGATTTATATTCCAATTTTTTTTTTCTGTACCATTATTTGTACCGTTACACCAAGGCGAATTCCTCACTTGTGTAATAAACGTAATTCTGATTCTCATTCTTTTAGCTTTAAGATCTTGATCTATAATATAAAAAATGTTTTTTTTTTTTTTTTTTCCTAGTACATTTTCTATTAACAAGGGAAAGAGAATGCCTGGAGGTACCTTAGCCTTCCACATGAGCCAGAGCTTAAAGACGTCGACGTGCCTCCCACACTGGATGGTCTTGTCCCCGGTGTCGTAAGAAATGTCGTACGACTTGTCGGTTTGGAAGAGATACTCGGCGCATTGTTTATTGCAGGCCTCCAACAGACCCTGACATCAACACACTGCTCGGTAAATCATCTGATCCAAAGTGTTCAGCTTTCCAATAAATATGTGTTGACTGACCTTCTTTCGGACCAGAATGGCGGAGCACTGCAACGGGACGCCCATCATCTTGTGAGGATTCCAGGTGATGGAAGAAGCCCTGAGAAGGTACACTATTCATATCATATTACAGATAATCGTTGACGATATAATAAGCATGATATGGGGATAAAACTATTAAACTCACACGTTTTTAGACACATAGTGATGCTTGACTGAAATCATGATTCCTTGAAGTACTAAACTCGATAAACAGAACACTTTATTGTTAAGGTTAAAGGTCAAACCAAAGATCGTCTGTATTCTTGCGTAGTTTCAAATTGAATGAATCTATCAATCTATCTACTTTTAGTTTCTCTTCCAAAAGGATTTTGAAAAGAAGAAAAGAATGGCTGGGTAAATTATCCCGCTCATTACGCCGACGCCTGTGTTTCCCGTACGCCTTCTCGATCACCGCTGATGACGTGCTACGGATGCATGTGAAAGAATTTAATATCACATCCAGACTGACCTCCACCTGCTTCATTAAGCTCTCAAGCTGTGGATTTTTCAGTCCGTGCCATCATTCTACTTCCGTTTTAAATATTCATCATCTTCGTTTTGATATTAGACATGAACATGAACTGACTTAGAAGGATGTGGGGGGAAAAAAAACCCCAAAGGTCCTCTGCTTTAATTTGATGCCCCGTTTCACCCGAGTGACTCGGCTCTTCTCTGGCTTGACGTTTTACATCAGATGAAATACGGGTTGCGGTTGTCGAGAGAAAGAAAAAAAAACCTTGAGAATGATAATGTCCTGTAGATTCAACAAGGTCGCGTACAGATCCATTACAAATGTCCTGAAGTCATGAAGCGATGATTGCTTTTTTTAAAGACCTTGTAAATACAAATAGTAAAGTGTGTTTGAAAGGCGTGTAAAGATCTGGTAAGAATGTCAAAGCTTTTAGTTTTTTCCTTCCATACGGTGAAATCAAGAGCAAAATATTCATCATTCATCAATTTTGAGGATTTAAGGATGATGAGGACAAAATGGGAAGTTCGTCACCAACAGGAGTAACTCTGACTTTCTCGACTCCCTTGTACATGAAAAGCGCAGGTCCATTTACATTACGAGTGAAGGTTCATTTGCAATAAGGGTGGCAGCGGCGCTCAAAATTGTACACTACTTTGCAAAAAATCTTTAGGTGTGCTCAAGCAGGCTTCGTCATCAGCAGTATTTTACGCACTTGAAAGAACCACAGCAGAACCGAATGACGTATGCAGCGGAGCGTAAAGATTATAAGACCAAATCTGAAATTATTAAGTTTAAATTTAGTCCAAGATGTCTGTCCATGAAGTCATACACTTTCTCTAGTATTAAGTAATTTTCTACTAAATGCCAAATATTTTCATACAGGCGAGTAGTCAGATTTAATGCAGTGAAAGCCACGTACATTAACCGGAACATGAGCGTGAAACGATGCATTTACAGCGATCCTTCATTCATCCTTAGTATCTGCCTGGTCACGGTCGTGTTGTTCTTTATTCAGATGCTAGCTTTGCGACGTAGAACCAACTGAAGAGTCACATGCTGTTCTGACGCCGCTGATGTTTCTACTGTACATCTGGAGATTTTATTTATTTTTTTTAGTATTTTTTTTTTCAAGAAGTGTTTTGGTATTAGAGTAGCGTTCATATTACGTGATTAATAAAACACTTCTGGTTAAAGCCACGTCCGCTTAAAATAACGCTAAAATAAAATACGCTATCAGGGACCTCCAGCCAAAGCCAACGTTATTAAGTAAAAATAATTACCTGAAGGTTTTACTTTAGTAACTTACTTCTCAATGCCCTGCAGTTTAATCTTGTGCTTCTTGGACAGCAGTAATCCGCCTCCCCAGGCTGCCTGTAAGAGTGAAAAGCTGCCTGTGATAAACGCCAACGCTTCACACCTTCATTATTCTGTTCTTCAGCAGGTATGAGTAATAATAACGGTCAGGTAAATACATCAACATGCATCCACAGGTCATGTTTTTCACAGATGTTTGCGATGTCCGTGAAAGGATCGAAGGCACCGTAGACCGTGGTTCCTGCCGTGGCGCACACGTAGAACGGAACCAGGCCCTGTTGAGACAGATCAGGGTTCTTCAGCTAGCAGCAATCGGTCACTGCTAATTCTTTATTATCCAACAGCACGATAATAATGACTTCTGCGATGTCACTGTACATGTCACGAGCACAAATAACGCGGTATAGTGTCACTATGGCTAACAATGAAGGAAAAACCAAAACGCTGTGCTTGAACGTACATGACTTCGTGCGTTCTGGTGATATTTTTAAATTTGTTAGCCTTAAATTAGCATGTTTGACCCACCTTGGCCTTTGCTGCCATGATGCTGGATTCCAGTTCTGCTGGAATCATTTTGCCCCTTACAAACAGACATAAGGAGCATGTCATTAGCATTCACACACGTGTACGTGAGCGCGAAAGGCACAGGCACCGTCACGATTCTTACCTTTCATCGCAAGTCACGACCATGACGTTTTCAGTGCCGATCCCGAGAACCGCCGCCGATTTCTTGATTGAATAATGGCTCTAATGCGGAAAGAGGAAATAAGACGGACGCAGTCAGCATCTCCTTCGGTTACTTGCTCATAATCAAATGTAGGCTAATGTGGAAAAACAGCACGAAGAGAACAGGACAGAACAATATATATATATAATAACAACATCACATAAAGTCAGTAATGCAATGAGATGCGAGACTTTACCTCTACTGTGTGTGTTTAATGTGTGTGTTACCTCTACTGTGTGTGTTCTATATAGAACTATATAGAAAAAAAAAATGGAAATAAAATAGGAATAGAATCGAACAGCAGAAATGGGAACATTAGGGAAT
>JAOVYU010000029.1:16615508-16632191 GCA_025674565.1 Synodontis membranacea
ATATATTTTTTTTTTCTTGTTGAAGGCATTTGGGTGTGAACCCTTAACCTTCACCTGATCAGGTCAGCTCATTCCACAAACAGTTTTGGTTTCTTCTGAATCCAGCTCCTGTTTTTCCTGTTTATTTTTCACTACTGTTGCAATAAAAACTCCACGCGCGCTGTATTTCGAGGAAATATTATAGCTGTTATTATTATTCTTATTTATTCCTATCCTCAGGAATAGGAATAAAGCAAGTGCTGCCCAATATTAAAACTCCCAAATTAAAAAAAAAACAAAACAAAAAAACAAGGAAATAATTATTGACAAAATAACAAGATGCTATCAAAAATACACTTTTCCTATTAAACAATCAGTGCTTTTTTAAATGACATTATTATTTGTATAAAATAAATGATTAATTTAGCAATTATTGTGTTAATTAAGTCATTTTCCTTGAACTACATTTTTAAAAATATTATTCATTTCTCCAATGTAAAAAAGTAAGTTTGGAATAATTGACGTTTTGTTTTTTGTTTTTTTTTTCTAAATGTTAATGAAATAAACCTGAACTGACAATTTATTCAATCAATTAAGAAAAAAAAACAACAAAAAAAAAACAACAACAAATGAAATGATTGCTTAATTGTTGTTTCTTAAATGCTGATAAATGACTAGACCCTTTACCAAGCACAAACTCAAAAAGCTCTATTAGTCAAAAGTTAAACTAACAACAGAATAACACTTCCGTACTCAGAGCGCAAATCGTGCGTACAATCAAGTACAGCCATGACTGATCTGTGAAAGTAACGCAAACCCTGATGTATCACGTCATCGCCGACCTGAGATGTTAAAGCGTAGAGGTCGGCGATGTCGCACGCATCATGGACTATTGCTGAATGATTAAAGAATTATTCCACGTCGAGCTTTATTTTACATTTCGTCACAAAGCTTTTTTATTTAATCTCACACACTTTAAATCTACTTAAAAAATTGTCTTCTATCTACGTTAGATAAAAACCAACCAACCATAAAAAAAAAAAAAATAAAAAAAAAAAGCATTTAAAACCTGACAGTATTGTTTGGTAACAGCGTTGTTATAAAGAGTTAATAATTAAAATACGAACAACAGCAATAACTCACCGGTTTAGCAGCAAATGGTTTCAATTTATTCTGAGACTTCAGAGTAAACAGTTTGGTCTGTTGGAGACTCAAAAGTGTTGGGTTTTTATAACCTGTCCAGCTGTAACCAAACACCTCATGCAAAAAAGAAGAAAAAAAGAAAAAAAAAAAAACAACGGGTGTGTCTCTTACCTCTATGATCCTGAGGCAACAGGGTGGAGCTTAGGGCATTTTTTTACCTTGTGGCTGCTTTCGTTTGTGTGTGTGTGTGTGTGTGTGTGTGTGTGCATAAATGACTCTTCCTATTACAAATTAAAGCTACATGAATCAAACTTTTCCTCCAGAGGATCGGTTTTATAATCAATCCTTTTCAGTCATGCTTCACTTAATGACTGTGTTGAAATCGCTGAAAGCACACGAGTCGCTACACTGCACTTAAACTCTGTAAATTTATTCTCCAAACAGATAAAAGCACTGGATAATAGATGGGAGTGACAGAGCGAGAGTGACAGAGACAGAGACAGAGAGAGAGAGAGAGAGAGAGAGAGAGAGACAGAGAGAGACAGAGAGAGAGAGAGAGAGAGAGAGAGAGAGAAGAGTGCAGGCATGGTGTACAGGAGAAAGGACGAGCGAGATGGAACGAGTCGTGCTCGAGTTCTCGGTTCTGATTAGCCGGTAGTGCAGCTGCAAGTCACAGGTTCATATCAGTGCACTTGTGTTCTAATATGTTGTCGTTTCTATAGCAACGGGACGTCATCCAAAGGGACGTGCGCGACGAGAGCTCAACTTAAACCTTATCGGAACGGTGACGTTTTCCCGTAAGGAGATGTTTGCGAGATGTTTTATGGAAGCGGCGTTTAGGCTTTCTGGCTTTCTTGGTAGCAATGACAACGACATTATGACTCATCACGAGAGGGGGGGGGGGGTAGCAGCTAGTGAGGGAACGACTGAAGAACCGGAACCGACCCCGTTCCGTGACGTTAAACGTAGCTTTTAGAGGATTAAAAAAAATAAAATAAAGAGTCGTTGTTTATTTCATTGTAATCGTCGTAACCTGCTGTGATATAAGAGGAATAAAACACTTATAGGAAATTGCTGAATACTCGAATACTGATTCGTTCCAACAGGTTATTGTTTCTATAGTAACACGGTGATGTACAGGAGCTAAGGCTGAGAATAAATAAACATTAAAAAAAACAGAACAAAACGCTGTTGTTAGTTAACAAATAAATCATCTTTTGTGTTCGTCACAGGAACGATGACAAGATGGTTTATCCAGTATTGTAAAGCATTATAAAGTGTGTGTGTGTGCGCGTGTGTGTGTGTCAGTCAGATGCAGACATAAAGAACCGGTTGCTCTAGTTCTGGTTCTCTATGATACAAATGAGATCAAAGAAATGCAAAGCATAGTGCATGCGATGGAAGAACTGCATAACTTCATCTCCTGCGTTCCAGCCAGAGCAGGACTCTTTTATGTCTCTCTCTCTCGCTCTCTCTCTTTCTCTATAAAGCCTTTCTGATGGACAGGACATTAAAGAAAATAAAGAACAAGAAAAAAAAAAGAAGATACATAAGCATTACATAAGCGAAGGCTAGCGAAAAAAAAGAAAAAAAAAAAGAACTCCAAAGTCTCCAGAAGAACCGTGGCAGATTCTCCAAGATGCTCAGATGAAAACTTGTCAAACTCGTCTCCTTATAAAAACTGCACACGTTCCACCGGGGACTACTTTACGTCGTCACATCAAATACCGACTCTGTTTAGTTTATTACTGTGTACCGCGCAGTGTAATATTTTTCTTTTAAGCGGAAAAAAAATGTAACAGAATTATTTACGAAGTCATCTTTAGTTCGGAGCGTTTCACTGCATGGATGTGAGAATGCGTGGGTAATAGAGAGCTGCGGCTGAAGTTACAGTCGGCTCTGGTGTCGGAGATGCTGTTATAGAAAACGAATCAACAATCACAGATACACACAGGGCTGTGTGTATCTCAAAAAAAAAAAACCCAATTAAACAAAACAAAAAAAACCCCCAAGAAATGTTTCTAATCATGAATAATTGACGGAGCTCTGGTCTCCGTGCATAAATATTCAAATTTGCCTCTGGCTCGTTTCTGAATTTTGACACAGACGTGTTGATTGTGGTGTTGCTCAGGTTGGTCATTGTGGGATTAATCTGACTCAGTGATGAGATGAATGCTTAACGCAGGTGATTAGTTATCTTGTAAAACATCTTGTTCTTTAAGTTCGTATTAAGGGTCTGTTCACGTGTAAAGCAGCCTAAAGACGTTTGACGTTCTGTAAGAGTATTCTTGCCTGTCCTTGTCTTTGTCTTTTTTTTCCTTTTAAAGTTACAACACGACCTTTTCACAGCTCATTGGCAGCAACAAAAACTGTCCTCTTGATATAATCGCATACTGTATTCCAACTCTACAGGGCTATAATCCAATTTGTTCTCTTCTAACACTACGAGCACTTGACTCACTTTATTAAAGTCCAGCCACGTATCGAGCAGAAAAAGACAGAGGACACCAGCTGCATCGGCAATGCCACATGCCCTCGGTTTAATCGCTTCTTTTCTCTCGGCGAGTGAGAAATGATGAGAGAGAGCCGTGCGATCAACGTGCTACGGTGAAGAGGAGGAGGAGGAGGAGGAGGAGGAGGAGGATGAGGAGGATGAGGAGGACAGATCGGGGATTGTGAATGAACGGGTAATCAACTCGTACAATCAGTTAGAATCTGAATCAATCACAAGATGAAAAAGATTTCGGTATTAAAATCATTTGTTGATATATATTATACGGTGTATAAGCTAGTGCAATTCATCCCTGTTGAGCAGTCTCTGATTGGATGCTGGAGTTAGAGGAGGAGTCCGTGATCACAGTGCAAAACAGAGGATAAGAGGGAAAGTGTCAATCTGCCAAAGGAATGCTCGGGAGAGCAGGTGCCTACCTCAGATTCTTTTTCCTCTTCTTCTTTTATTCCTTTAGCTGCTTTCTCTCAAACTCAAACCCCAAACTCTCTGCTTTAAGGCTCTGTTTATCTGCCTTCCGCATCCTTCGAATTCTGTTCTCTCTCTCTTCCCGTCACGCTCGAGGAGGACAGAGTGTGAGGGTTAAATAATAGCTGCTGAAAAGCTTGCTGATGCGTAAGGATGACACAGGGACTTCTGTGGGCAGAGAAAAAGCATCTCTTTAGATCTCCTTCGCTCAGATGGAGATGGAGGACATGGAAGAGACTCGCAGCGTAGAATAAACATACTGTAGATGAAGATGGAAAGTGGAGGACCGTGGTGAGGAGATCCTGCAGATATGAATATGTCCGAGCACCACGGGCTGCACCATGCCCACCGGAACCACAGCCCGGGAGTGCAGATTGGAAATAAAGCCGCCTCTGGTGAAAGGAACTCTGCATCTGGCTGCTACGAGCAGCTTCTGATCTCCACCGAGGTCTTCATCACACTAGGTTTTGTCAGCCTTCTGGAGAACATCCTGGTGATCGCAGCCATTATCAAAAACAAGAACTTTCACTCACCCATGTACTTCTTCATCTGCAGCCTGGCGGTGGCCGACCTGCTGGTGAGCGTATCGAACGCGACGGAAACGGCGGTGATGGAGGTGATCACCAACGTCAACCTGACCATCTCCGGAGACATCGTGAAAAGTATGGACAATGTGTTCGACTCCATGATCTGCAGCTCACTCCTGGCCTCCATTTGGAGTCTCCTGGCCATTGCCGTGGACCGCTACGTCACCATCTTCTACGCCCTGCGCTACCACAATATCATGACCCAGCGTCGGGCGATGCTCATCATCATATTTATCTGGAGCTTCTGCTCAGCATCCGGGGTACTCTTCATCATCTACTCAGACAGTGCTACTGTCCTCATCTGCCTTATCAGTATGTTCTTCACCATGTTGGCCCTCATGGCATCTCTCTACGTGCACATGTTCCTCTTGGCACGGCTTCACATGAAACGCATCGCTGCCTTACCAGGAAACGGTCCCGTGTGGCAGGCGGCCAACATGAAGGGCGCGGTGACGCTTACCATCCTGCTCGGAGTCTTCATCGTGTGTTGGGCACCATTTTTTCTCCACCTCGTTCTTATGATCTCTTGCCCCAGGAACCCGTATTGCATCTGCTTCATGTCACACTTCAACATGTACCTGATTCTCATCATGTGCAACTCCGTGATCGACCCACTTATCTACGCCTTCAGGAGTCAGGAGATGAGGAAGACCTTCAGGGAGATCTGCTGCGGCTGGGCTTCAGGATGGACCTGCAGCTGGAGTTGCGTCGGCTTCAACGAGAGGATTAACAGCTATTGACTTCCTTTGGTCATCGCATCCTCAAGACACCCATGAGTCGCTCTTGATTCAAGGCTGTTCGTTGGCCGAAATCATGAACCACCAATCAGATGATCGGTGAAACGACTTCACACGTGACTTTTCTTCACCAACAACAACCCAAGACCTTCAGAATAACCGGACGTAGAACCTTCAGAAACAATAGTTTAGTGAAAGCACCTTGAATTTTGACTTTTCCCGCACAACTGTGAAGTTTCTAAATAATATCTGCCTTTCCATCATCGCCAACAGGTGGGTCACATTTGCTCTAAAATCATTTCTGGACAAAATCGTAGACAACTTCATGATTGGGGGGAAAAAACAAATCAATGCAGTCTTGCAGGGGAAGATCTGGAATTGTTATAGTTAGTTAATATTGATTAGTTAATATTGATTAGTTAATATTGATTAAGGTAATTACCGCCTTCATATTAAACAGCCGGCTCCTTCTCAGTGCCTGGATAATGCCTCGAGTCTAATCCCCTCTCTGCTGGTCGGTTTTTGCTCATATTTGCTCATGTAATCTAATGCAGGATATAATATATATATAAATATAAATCATGCTGTGAAATGGCTGTGACTAACTGTACCTTATTGTCTGTCACTGATCTAACTGTGATACGTTTTTAGGAGTGCTATTCCTTTTTTTTTTTTCCTGCACATCAAACTCAAATACATACTATATGAACCCAATTTGTCATAAATGTATCAGGAGAAACATCTTCTTGACTAGACATCTAGAGTTTCGTTTCTATATGCCAAACACAGCAGGCACACATCGAGCTCAAGTCTTTACTTTAAGTCCAGATTGTAATCTTGTGTGTATATAAGTAATAAAGGCACGTAAAGAAAAAGAAAAGAAAAGGAATATCCCCATTATGTCCATTTTGTTATATTAGAACACGAATAAAACCAGTGAGACTGTTCAAGCGCGCCTCTTACGGCAAGTTTCTACTGTGAGCTCTTCAGGATCTTATCTCCAGACGGACGAAGATACGACATGAACCCCAGAGCTGCTATTCAGGCAGCCTAGAATAACCAGACAAATGAAGTATTGTGCTGTTACAGGAAGATAATCAGCAACGGGGGCGGTGTGGTGAAGCGGAGAGACTGAAATGGATTACTGTTCTGTTTACAGCACGTGTCCTTCATCAAGTGTCTCTTAGGCGGCAGCAAAATTAGGCCATGCTTACAACGCCGTGGACTTTTTTTTTATCCATTTATAGTTGCATTTAACATGGCAGAACATCCCCAGTTAGCTCCTGGAGCAAATATAAAAGTCACCAGCTTGAAGTTAATAAGACAAGATCCGGCCATCAGGTCTTCAAGTCTAAAAAAAAAAAAGTTAAAGCTACAGCTTCTCCACTGAAACTGGAGACTCCTTCCATAAAGGTTAAATAAATGTTACATCTCTTTACAGAAAACTCTCACCGGTGTCTCTTCACCATATAAATGCTGTTTAGCATCCATCTATGATTATATTCTGTATAGCATCCACCTTATGAAAGAGCTGTTACCATAGAAACAATAATGTACCATACGTACTCACGTGTTCCAAACCCTGAGTCCTGGAGAACCTCCTGTCCTGCACATGGCGGTGTTTACACTGCGTCTGATTCGGCTAATTAACTGGCCTGCGTGAGTTAATGTGGAAACGCTAATATGTGCAGGACAAGAGGTTCTTCAGGGCCAGGGCTGGGGACATGTGTGATACAGCATGGTTTCTATAGTAACAGCTCAATAACAAGGACTCATACGGTGGGCGCATCGTTTTGTGCTCCTCGTTCAAAAAAGAGTTCTCAAACAAGCAGAACCCTCACGCACTTCCTTCAGATGATGAGTTAAAGACTAGATCATTCAGCCTGGAATCGCTCGTCTCATAAGACTCTCAGAAAATCCCGAAACCTTTAGAGACTACAATCTGAATGGTGCATTTGTGCAATCATGAGACGCGGGCAATAAACCTGTGTTCAAGCGGAAACCTGCCGAGCAAAACGCTGTCCTTGAACGCTCAGCAAACAATCTGCGTTTGAAAATGAAGAAGATTTACAAGACGAGAGTAACAGCCTTTATGTCCTGTTCTCTTGAATCGGTTAAATACACAGGGGCCAAAAAAAAAAAACCCTAAAAAAATGTAAAAAAATCATTTAAATAGTAAAACGTCGAGGTTTAAATGAGAAGATGCTTGATATTTTTCTTTGCAAAAGAATCCTTGTAATGCATAGATGGTTTGGTAAATTCAGTGCACTTTATTATTATTATTATTATTATTTTTTTTTTTAATCAAGAGATAAGAAAGATAAGATAAGAGATGGTTGTCTTTCAATTTACTCTGCATATATGACATTTAAAGCTGAGAAATACTGTGAGTGCTGAATCTGAAAAGAAAGAAAGAAAGAAAAAGAAAAAGAAAGTGTGTGTCAGTCAGATGCAGACATACAGAACTGGTTGCTCTAGTTCTGGTTCTTTATGATACTAATTAAAGCGAAGAAATGCAAAACATCGTGCACGTGACGTGATGGAACAACTGCAGAACTTCATCTCCTGCGTACCAGCCAGAGCAGAACTCTTTTATGTCTCTATAAAGTCTTTCTGATGGACAGGACATCATGTACTGCCATGGAAACACAGAAACATCCTCATGACAACCCTTTACAATTACAACCCGAGCAGGCTGGCTGTGTTTCAGGCACCAGATTCTTTTTTTTTTTTTTTTAATCCAACATTTATGATTTTTTCCACACAGGAATTACGTGTCGTCAGGTTCACTGTTCCTTCCTAAATGTGGGAATTTGCTTTCCAATTCAGTGCAAAGAAGCAAGCGAGACAGTCAAAGTCTCCAGAAGAACCTTGGCAGATTCTCTAAGATGCTCAGATGAAATCTCGTCAAACTCATTTCCTTCTAAAACTGCACACGATCCAGCGGGGACTATTTTAAGTCCCCGTCACAATAAATACTGTTTTTTGTTACGAGTTCTTCAGGATCTCATCCCCAGACGGATGAAGGTAAGACAGCATGGTGCGATAAACCCCGGAGCTGTTATTCAGTCAGCCTAGAACAACCAGACAAATGAAATATTGTGCCGAAGAGAAAGTAGCGTGCGCAAATACAGTACGTCCTCTTTGCGTGCTCTTTAAGAATTCGTTCCTTATTTTTCTTTTTATTGCTTGAATAGGAATCGATGCAGGTTTCACGCTTCATTCTGATTTCAATAGGCTCAAAAAAAAAAATAAAAAAAATAAAAAAAAACTTTTCTCATTAAAAATCAGGTTTTAACGTTAAGGCCCAGTTGAAGCTATTCTTGTGGTAACCGTGGCAACACTACAGCAGCTGGATGCTTTGGAGTTCAGAGATTCCACAATCTTCATTTAATAGAGTTGTACTGTATATAGGCCGAGGTGAAGGATAAGACTCCATTTATTTCAGGAGTTTGTGTTGATTTTCCTGTCACGCTAATTTATGTGAGAGGCGAGTAATGACATCGATCGGAAACGAACAAAAAAAACCATTTACGATGCCACGTTGAACATGACTCCATGGCAAAGACGAGACTTTCTTCACGTGAATCTTCTGGTTTTCTAAGAACGTTATTAGAGCATACAGTATAACTGACTTTTACGCAGCTATAAAGTCTTTCCCTGATTTTGTCTTGAAGTTAATAAGTTGAAGTTAGCAATAAAAAAAAAAAAACCTTTAGTTTTTCATATTATCGAGAAAATGCGTAAACTAATCTGTCCTGAAGACGTCTAAAAACGTAACGCTACAGCTTTACTTCTGATAAAAAAACGCATCTCTCTCTGCCGATGGCGAAGTCATTTCCACGCTGTTTGAATCGGTGCACGAATGAACTATAAATTAAAATTTTATTTTTAAACAGTGAGCAAAAAAAAAAAAAGACGTCGGTTCTTTTTCGGGCGTTACGCAAAACAATCGCTGTCAAATGTTGCGACCGTCATTTCTGGTAAGTGCACAACATGCCATGTTCGATCTGAGACAACGCTGCCCTGTACGCAAGTTACAAGCACATAATGTGCACAGTGTACTTCATGGAAGCGTTCTCGTGGAAGCACGCGTATTGAGGTTCTGACACCGGAGATTAAATTCACGTCTCCTTACGGAAAACGTCACCATTTTAAAGGTTGCGCGTTTTTTAATCTGTATACATGAATCACCCGCTGTACACATCCCATCTCCACCCACGTTCTCGCACTCATTATACTGCAACACTATTCTTTCCCTCTCTCTCTCACATACACACACACACACACACACACACACGAATAAACACACATTCCTACAGCACCTCACTCACTAAAAAGTTCTCACTAAGGTTCTAGTAAGCAGTGACCTAATGATCTTCCTGCTCGCCGCATCGCCTCGACAATTTTATGAAGTTGCAGAGTTGACCTTCTGCAACTGATTGCCGCACACCCACACGACGATGAACACCGCACCAACACCAGCCTCTGCTTACAAACACTGATTTCTTCCTCAGGCGGGAATAACAGAGGTTTTGTGACATTTCCCTCACTGCATAACACGAAACAATATGGCTCTAAATGTGGAACTTACTGTAAAAGGGGTTCCTACTGTAGAATGGTTCTACTTATAACTCTTTCTTTCAGAGAATCTGTTCTAGGGGTATACATCGACTCTTTAAAGGTTCTCCCACAGGGACAACAAATTGACAACAAATGTTTTGAACAAAAAGTTTCCAAGTGATTTATTATTATTATTTTTTTTAAGGAATTCTTAATCAGACAGATCCAAAAATGACATTCTATGAAACTTTAAAGGCGTCAAAGGTTTCACATGAACCCTCGGATAACGATCCACGTTTTAAAGGTTCTACTGTGCATCAAAGCCAAAACGGTTCCCACTCAGAGCGACAACTAAAGAACTCCTATAATGGTCCTAAAGTTTCTAAAAGCGTCCCTTCTTCTGAGAAATCTCCGAGACATAAAACCTTTAATGGTTCCCTCAGAGTGACAACCAAAGAACCCTTAATGGTTCTAAAGTTTCTACGAATGTCATTTTGTACGGTGTATAATAAAGAGATTCATTGAAATGTGTTCTATTTGAAACCCTTTCTGAAAAACAAACACTCTGGTAGTGTTCTCCACCAAACCCTCAAGAGTTCCCTAACAGGAACAACTGAAGAAACCATAAGGATCCAAAAGGTTCTAAGGTGTCATTACGGATGCGGCATAAATAAGGGTTTCCTTCTAGTTGGAACCATTTCTGACAAACGAACACTGTGGTGAACTTCTATAGCAAACTTTTAAGAGTTCCCCCAAGAGGTTCTAAAGTTTCTAAGAGTGCCACTTTGATTGGTGGATAATTAAAGGTTTCTCTGGAAAGTGATCTACTAAGAACCCCTTCTTGTAGGGAAACACTGTTGTACGGTTCTACATCCAATCTTTGAATGATTGCAGATGGAATCGTTTCTGAAAAGCAAACACCGTGCTAGAGTTCTATACCAAACTTTTAAGAGTTCCCAAAGAAGGACAACTGAAGAACATTTAATGGTTTCTAAAGTTCCTAAGGTGCCATTACTGGATATTTTATAATTAAGGGTTCCTCTGAAAAGAGTTCTGCTTGGAATCGATTCCGATCGGAACATGTTGTTATGATTGTTTCTGTTTGGGAACTCTAGCCACTTGAGTCCTTTTAGAAGGTTCAAAAAGAACAAACGGTTAGCGGGAGAACCAGGATGAAGTCTAAAGCCTTCGCTACATGGATTATAGGTTCCGAGCAGAACCTCCCCCCGGACTGATTCCATTATTTCTGTAGAGCGCTGCGACCTTTAATGTGCTCAGATTCAGAGAATGAGCTCTGTCCATTACTGCACAAGAGCGGTGCTGAGTGGAACCGGGAGGGATGAGAGGACGCAGAATAATGGAACATGAGATTTAAAAAGCTCCATTTTCTTTAGGTGGTGTGGAATGCGGGCTTTTTTTGTTTTTTTTTCATTGCACTTCTGTTTGAAGCTTTGGATTTGATGAGGGGTCATTACAGACAGAAATCACATTTAACAACTAGGACTGTATAGTTCCACAGTGGCGAGGCGACACACACACACACACACACACACACACACACACGGGAGCTGTTTTCATGTACAACAACAGAAAGAAGATCAAACGATATGAAATGACGTATGGATATGATTACGTATGAATATATAATGTGAAGTGAAATAGCAAAATGTATAAAAAAAAAAAAAGGTTTTCAGACACATCACACACATTGTTCTTCATGAAGTTGACGTCTGTATCTGAAGTAACTCAGGAAATCCGCAATAACCGCAGCTGTAAATCGCAGGTTTATGTTAACGCGCTCATTCTAATACGTCACGCGTTCTATAGTAACCGCTCGTTCTCCGGGACGTGTAAGGTGGACGTTCCACATAAAGAAGCTATAAACACTCGTTTCTTCTCCGGACTTGCTTTTCTCTCTCTCTCTCTCTCTCTCTCTCTCTCTCTCTCATGAAGCTAAACAGATTAAACTCCTCTTAAGAGAACAAAACACTTGCAGGTAATCAATCGACGCGATCCGCCATCATGCAGCCGGTTGATGACGCATCCCTGATTACAGTGGCTCTGGTCAAAAGCGGTGGAAACGTGGGCTGGTTCACTATCTGGCACCAAGGTTCAAAGAATCCTGAATCCTGAAAGGAGCGGTTCAGGGACCTGTTCCTTGTTGGTGGAAAAAGGGGTATGGCTGTTACAAAGCACTGACACTGGAGACTCCTTCCATGAACATTAAATAACCATCTCGTCACAGATCAACGATCGCGTGGAGTCCACGTGAAGCCGTTACTATAGAAACGAGCGCATTAACATAATCCTGTTGTACAGTCAGAGCTGCTGACCAATCAGCATCCAGTATTCAGCAGCGCCGTGGTGTAAAGCTGCTAGAACACCAGTGATAACAAGGCAAATGTTATTGTCTGTGGTATCAGAGGAATAAAACACTTCAAGATTCCGTTTCGTTTTTGTGTGTCTTATTGCCATGCTTCTCACAACATGTTGATACAAAGCTACAAGAGAAAATGAGAATTGTTTTTTTGGTTTTCCCCCAAAATGAAAGCTCGTTCCACAAGCTGATCACGTAAACGCCGTGACCGGGGCGAGCGCCGTGCTCAGACAGAGAATCGCTTGGTCTCACGGGAAGACGGTGCAGCTCAGAGGTGAGACTCCACTCAGAAAGGAAATCAATAATAAATAGGACGGATGTATACACACCTGGGTTTACTTGACGCACACACACACACGCCGAGTCTTCACGCTCTATGTGGAGAAAACAAAGCCGGGGAAGTCATTATTCAGTAACCAGGTCTGCCTTTAAGATTTAATTGCTGACTTCTCAGGCATTACTCAGTCTCAGAGCTTCCACTCTTTCACTCCTTAGAACGTGTCGCTTCCTGTGATTTCCAAATCAATCTTTTTTTTTTTGCACGAAACTCGTCTCCACACTGGGGTCTGCTCACATCCAGCAACCGAATGAGAAACTAAAGAGCTCATCTTCATCTTCAGTTTTCACTCGCTCGCGTGTGACGGTTCGAAACGAGGAAGTGGGTTTTCTGACAAATGCCACATGCTGAAAAAAAACAACAAAAAACAGAAGAAACAGGAAAAGGTGGTCAAGCTGAGCTTCCATCATGGACTGGAACACGAAGAAGAACAAACCGATGCTGTAGCTTTCGTTTAAAGTTCAACGTTAACGCCATTTCAGTGTTTATGTTAACATGCGGGAGCTGGCAATTTACAGGGTTCATTCATTTTACCTTTAATGTTTTGCTAAAAAAAAAAAATATATATGGTTTTTGAATTCTTCTCTAAGGAGTGTTCAGGGTCAGGACTTTGTTTCAGTCGCAGGTAAAGCTGTAACTTTTTTTTTTGAGTTTACGCTTTTTTACGGTTTTTGTCTAACAACGTAAGCATCGTGATTTTGAGAGAAAGTGTTAACTTGAGAGAGAAAAAGAGAGGCTGGAGAAAAGACAGAACAAATATAACTGCCATAATGTATAAAGTATTAAGTTAAATTAAAATGTAATAACTAAGCTCTTTTTATTTTTTATCAACACAAAAATGAAAAAAAGAAATATCAATTTGTTACAGGTAATAAAAAAAAATATTCTAAAAATGTTATTTTCTGTGTAAAATTTCAGTCAAGAAAGAGTGAAAAAAAAAGAACGTGCAAAAAATGTGGCAATTTAAAAAAAAAAAAAACAACAAAAAAAAAAACCTTTGGTCCAAGGTTTAATTTTTTCCAGCGTTTGACATTAATATTAATTTTAATTCTCAATGCTTACTGATTTTAAAAATCTAAATATTAAAAAGTCAGAATTTATTTATTTATTTGTTTATTTTTTGGAAAACCTGAAATTGTATAAATTGAATTATTCTAATTCATATACAAAAATGTCAGGATTCAATAAATCTGCTTTGACAAACATTTATTTCGATTTATTAATACGGTTGGTGTTTAATCTCCATCAAACGGATTAATAAAATTATAAATGTCATTTTAAAAGCTTCATTTCCATTCTGAGTCGACTTTTGCTTAGCTGATGCCAAATGGTGGCATTTAAAATATAAAGAATCTTCAAGTTTTTTTTAAACAACACAAACAGCTATGTGAATAAAATAATAATAATAATAATAATAATGATAATAATAAAAATCATAAGGAAAGCTACAAGCACTTAACCCCGCCCACATCTTAAACACAACCAATCAGAATGTTTTGTCTGAGTCAGTTAGGAGCTCTGATATTTTAGAAATTCAGGATTTAGTTAACATTAACCAACGATAAACTTCAGCATTAATACATCATCAGTACATTGAAAAAAATATATATTTATATTCATATATTAATATATTTAAATTTAGGGCAGAATTTCCACTTAACTTAAAGTGAATAAATAATAGCAGCTTTATCTCTTTAAACTCATTAAACATAAATGGATATACCTACAAACTTTAATTAATTTTAATATATATAAATGGGTATATAAATGGAAGGCTATAATCACTTTACAAAGTGTAATATTTATTAATAAAGTTTAGGCGTAAGAGGAATAAAACACTCGGTGGTAACAGTACCTCTGCTTCATCACACCTCTCTGCGGCTGATTAGTTTCCTGTAACAGCATGACATGACATGACAGAGTGTTTTTTTTTTTTCTGACCTAATACTACTGAAGGCGTTTCGATGCTTTTAGACGCGTGATGTAAACTGAGCCTCCATTACATTACATACTAAATGTTCTACTTTTCCTTCTTCAGCGTTTAGAAAATACAGACAAAAGACAGAATGAAGTCACTGTGCCAAAAGCCAAACACACACAAATTGAATCCTAATTTGAACGGCAGTAAAAGATAACACAGGTTGTGGGCTGAAGCGTATCTGCAAGGGACCCCTCAGGCTCACGCAATTAATTACAGCCCCTAAGTGAGCAGGATTTGAATAAAACTCATCCATTAGAGCGAGGCCGTCTCCGGCGTGTGAGGAGGATAAAGTGTTCCAGGTCTTTATCAGCAGCTTGCCTGTGGATCATTGGCATTCATTGCAAACACACACGGCGTTGTAGCCTCTTATGCACATGATACACTCCGAGCAGAACCTGCTGTTCTCATCCGGCGATCTGCATCAGCACATTAAAGGAGCAGAAAAAAACCTGAAGGTTTGTTCAGGGCAACTGGTGTGAAGCTACGCCACGAGACTGCGAATGACGTGCCCGTCAAACCCGCCTGCAAAATCATACTTACTCTTTTTTCAGTTTTATCCCGCTGGAAAGATTGAGTTTTTCCACCACCTGACCATTAAACAAGACCGAGGTACACTCTTAAAAAAATAAATAGATACACAGATCCTAAAACAACCCATAATGATTACAAATCATGAGTCGGATGCTTTTTTTTTTTTTTTTACCCCGAGTATAAAGAATAAAACAATCTTTGTTGCGCTGCTTTAGGAAACTAATCAGTGACCTATCAAATAATCAGTGATTATTTTCCCATAACTACACATCCAGATGTGGTCTGGTCCTCTTCCTGCAACAATTACAACATTTTATTTATTTAAAAAAAAAAAAAGAAAAAATACATTTTATCCGTGAGGTTCATTCTAAGCATGGAATAAAAAAAACTTAGGGGTATGCTGTTATTGGCGAATAAAAATCAACCACCATCCACCACCAGATGTCCACCAGATGTGTTTTTTATTTTGTGTGTTGGTAGCGTCTGTTTTCTGTACAGATCCTATGAAGTTCAGCATTATAAAAAACGCCCCCAGTGTTCAGCTTTTCTGCCCCATGTTGCACTCAGGGGTTGAAAATAATAAAATTTTTGGAACACCATTGAACTTGTCCCTGGCACGCTGAAGGAATGAGGAAGTGCTAGAAGAGGTTTTTGTCACCTAGCAACAATAAGCAAGCGCTTAAGGAAAAGCACTCTGAAACTGAGGTCGTGGGCAAAAAACAAACAAAAAACAACAACAACAACAAAAAAACATCTGATGGACACAGGCCCTGACATGTCTCATAATTGTGACATATTTGAATTATGAGTTATGGCGAGGATGAAGGATACGTCATTTCATTTTTAAATTCATTATGGAAAGATAAAATATAAAAACAAAAACCAAAATCAGTGTTTTATACTTTTACACTGAACCATATTGCCATCCATCCCCTGTTGTGATGCAGCACGTCAATGGCTTGAAATAAATTCTGCCTCAGCTGAGTCTTAAAGAAGGATCTGAACAGAAAGAGACCACTGAGTGACTGAACGCCAAGACGTGTTTATCGGATATCTGTGAAACCAAATGGTGTTACTATTACCCTGCTCTAAAATGAGCCTGTGATTAAAGCTGATGAAAAATACTCCAAGGCAAAAGGGCAGATGATGAAAAGAGCGCCGCGACTCTACACGGCTCATCAATATCCGCGGAAGGTTTTCTAAGGGCCAAACTCGGAGCAAATTGAACTTTCATTTAGAGAATGTAACTGATGAGGATTTAGCTGTGTCACGGTGTTGATCTGACGATCGTGTTTATGTAAAGAAGAACGAATCAAATAACCAATACAGTCAAAAATCGCATATTAGCGTTTCTGTATTCACGACTTCACATATTTGTGACCCAGAAGTAGATATTATTATTTCTCTGTATGTCTTTACTTGGAAGATTATCTAATTTCACCTCATTGGTATTCTAAGGCTGCCTGTTAGC
>JAOVYU010000029.1:16745857-16763259 GCA_025674565.1 Synodontis membranacea
AAAAAAAAAAAAAAAAAAAAAAAAAAAAAAAAAAAAAAAAAAAAAAAAAAAAAAAAAAAAAAAAAAAAAAAAAAGATAAATAAATAAAATAATAATAATAAATTCTATGCTGTCAGACCTTCTTCGGGACAAAAGCTGAGATTTCGGATTGACTCAGAACCTGTCAGCAGTTCAAGGTTTTGCAAAATGTGTTTTTTTTTTTTTTTACTCATAGCAACAGCAGACTATTCACACAGGCGAATGGGGAATTGGAAGCGAGAGGAAGGCTACGAGGCAGTTACACACACACACACACACACACACACACACACACACACTGTGAGGGCGTCAAAGAGTAACACACACCTGGGGAGTTAAATGCAGGAAAAAGGCGCTGACAGCTCAAAGTCATCGCTTTTGTTATATGAGAGACTTGGCCTGGTTTAGACACATCACACACACACTCACGCGCACACACACACACACACACACACACACACACACACCCTGTCCACATATTAGCTTAGTCTGGTCATGGCTTCTCTACTAATGTCCTGTTTAGATGCTGTGTCTCATGAATAAACCATTCTTATTTACTCTGTTCTGTGTCTTCCTTTTATTGGAAATTATTAGCAGATTTAGAAACAAGACCAGAATCTGTTTTTCTAAATAAATTGCTTATAGCACATGCAGCTTTGATGCAGAAATGGTCAAATATTTGATATGTTATTTGCAGTCACAATAAGAATCCATCGGAGGTCATAACAAAAATCTCCAGTGGAGTCTCAACATGAAATGCAGCAATAAATCCTGTACAGACTCAATAACTGACTCAGTGACTGACTGACACCCAGACTGACTCATTGACTGACTCATTCATTGACTGACTCACTGTCTGTGTGACTCGGTGACTGAATGACTGACTGAAAGTCACTGACTGATTCACTAATTGAGTTCCTGATTGACTCACTGAATTACTCAATGGCTCACTGAATGACTCTGATGACTCACAACCTGACTCATTCACTGACTAACTGACTGGCTCATTCACTGACGGACTCACTCACTAACTGACTCACTGTCTGACAGACTCGCTCACTGAATGATGCACTGACTCACTCACTGACTCATTCACTGACTGACTCACTCACTGACTGATGCACTCACTGACTGATGCACTGACTCACTCACTGACTCACTCACTCACTGACTCACTCAATGACTCATTCACTGACTGACTCACTCACCCACTAACTGACTCACTCACTGACTGATGCATTGACTCACTCACTCACTGACTCATTCACTGAATGACTCACTCACTCACTAACTGACTCACTCACTGACTGATGGACCGACTCACTCACTGACTCACTAACTGACTCACTCACTGACTGATGCACTGACTCACTCACTCACTGACTCATTCACTGACTGACTCACTCACTCACTCACTAACTAACTCACTGACTGATGCACTGACTCACTCACTGACTCATTCACTGACTGACTCACTCACTAACTGATGCACTGACTCACTCACTGACTCACTCACTGACTGATGCACTGACTCAAAAAAGAAACCTAGTCATTCAGTTATGACAGAAGTAATAGTGCCCTATAAAAAGAGGAAGTTGTTCATGTAGGAAGAAGTATAAGCCAGGCTTTAGTAGACTAGTGGGATGTCTAGACTTTTGTGCTAAACTGGAATAAACCATTTCTGCATAGAATGGGGGAATTCTGCAAAAACGACTATCCTGGCCTGAACCCTGCCACGTTGTTCTCATGAAGTGAATTTAAATGCTGAGAAATCATCTAGCAGTTGGTAGAAATAATGACGTGGCATGGCTGAATGGAGTAACATCTTCAAGAACACAACGTGAAAGTAGTTGTCATGACTCACTCCTACAAGAAATGTTAAATTTGACAAGTTTGACACAAATGTTATGCAATCTAACAACTTGACGCAACGGTAAGCAATCTAAACACTTGACGCAACGTTAGGCAATCTAAAAAAAAAAAAAAAAAAGCTTCACTTTTCAAAACGGTTTAGATAAATAGAACGGTTGTCGGATTTTAAAGGAAATCCTCGGCAGCTCAGCCATCACACAGTTCACATGGTTAAACCGATCTTTTTTCCTGCCTTTTCTTTTTAAATAATGAGCCAATTACCGGAGGCCATGATTCTATTTACTGTGTCTGTGAGTCGCTTTCACTGTTCAGGGATTCAGACCTTCAAAGAACGTACAAGTTTTTTTCCCCCCCTAGCTTCTTTAATCATTTAAAACTGGTTGCATTGAAAATAAAAAAAAAAAAAAAAAAAAGATGTCAAAGCTATGATGTTGAACTGAGAACTAAACACCGACAAAGGAGCAGTACGTTAACACCGACTCGCTTAAACAAACAAACAGGCCGCATTAGCTATTCACGCACGTTATTAATGGAACCGAAAGTCACTTTTAATCCTTGATCCTTGAATTGCTGTGGCTTCGCCTGTGAAGCGCCTTCAAAAGCCGCCGCAGATAACATCAGAGCAAACCCCAATGGATTTTGCTTAGTGGAATTGTACAGGATGCCATCCTCGACAGCATTCGTTCCCCAGCCCAGGTTAACAATCAGGGGAGAGGGAGAATAGTGGTAGAGCGAGAGAGAGAGAGAGAAAGAAAAAAAAAACACATTACGTTTGATAGAAAGTCTGCAAGCATGAGGGAGGAAAGAGAATGCCTTTTCTCTCAGCTTCCCCTTCCCTCCAATAGGATCATCGCCCGGAAGATTAGGCCGGATATGCCGCATTGCCTCATGTCATCCTTCCTTTTCTCGTCAATCAGCCACTGGAACCCTGGGAAATTTCGGGGGGGGGGGCTGCTGTCTAGATGGAGGTTGTTTCAATGGAGCACGAGGATTGAAATGTGTCTAATGAAAACTGTCGAGGCCACAGAGGCTGAATGTGCAATTAGCGAATGTTAACGCAAATGCTATATCGTGTGCTCTGTGTGGAATAAATAGCTATGCATTGTTATTCTAAATGAGTATCATTATAATCACTGAAAATTGGGTTTAATGGAACAAAACGGCCTTGACAGTCATTATTTAGCAGCCTATTAAAATAGCACTTGATCCAGCGCGTCCTATCATTTTTTGCTTTTTTTTTTTTTTTATTTAGAATTTTCTAATCATTCACAAGCAGAAACTTGAAAACTTAACCAATAATGCCACAGAATAATAAATTGAGTATGTGAAATTGCAACTTGTGTATGGGGTGTACTTCAGTTATATCAATAAAACGATATTAAAAAAAATTACATTATATTTGATTATATATATATATATATATATCAAAAATGCCAGTGTTTGTGTGTGTGCAAAAATATGCACACGGTTTGAATTATACGCCGACTGAGGGCTTATTGGCTTCACTTACAGATCAGTTCATGATTTTATACATAATTCAGAATCCCAGTCACCGAGGTGCACAAGTTAGTGCGGTCTTAATGCCGGGCCAAAGTCGGAATAAATTTGGAGGGTTGCGTCAGAAAGACGGCACGAAACCTGCGCCAAATCAGACGTGCAGATCCTGGATGATCCGCCGATGTGACCCCGAACACGAGCAGCCGAAAGAAGAAGAAGAAGAAGAAGAAGATCCATGCATAATTCAGCCGTTGATATAAGAATTGTATCTGATTTTGATGCTGTGTTGAAAGAGACAGAAGCCCTTTCTCTCCGGATCGAGGTTGTTCCGGTAGTGCACGAGGACGGAAATGTTTCTAACGAAATGTACAGACGCTACAAGAGCTGAACTTGGAATACTGTCAGTACTGCCTTGTGAAAGTAGTGCGCAGGGAAGATATCCAGGGAATATTATTTGTCCACTGCATTTTGGATGCTGCAAAAGGCCTGCACTCCAATTAGGGCACTATGTAGTGAACAGGGGATGACTTCAGACATGACTCATGACAGAGTCAAAACAAAACAAAAAAAGTGATGCAAGTTACTAACCAGTATTTTGTGTGTGTGTGTGTGTGTGTGTGTGTGATGAGAGTGGGGGGAAAAAAAGCATGAAACTGCTAAACTGCATGCAAAAGAGAGTGACTATTGCTAGGCAACATTCAGTCAGTTTGTTAAATCTAGCATGGCTCTAATCATGAGTCACACACACACACACACACACACACACACACACAAATATTTACAATCATGAAAATCAGGGCACTACATTGCTGGACAGGACGCACTTCCTGTGTTTTTGGACAAGTGTTAATAAAGTAAAGTACAGAGAGATGTGTTGAACATGAAGAATACACATTTTGTTTTGATGCTAATTTTTCTTTTTTAGAAATTAACGTCCTGAATATGGTCCTGGTATTCAGAGTCCTTTTGCGCACCTGCTTTAGTAGATTTTCTGGCCTTTTCATTGGGATTTTTATTATTGAAACAACCTTGGCCTACTTGATACATTCAGATGTTTTTTTCAAGAACGTCTGGACCATCACATTCATACCTAAGGATGAGGAAACATCAGGGAAAGAACATGTGTTTAGTTCAGTTTAAAAACTCAGGATGTTCTCGCCATCTTATCTCAGGTTCTCCACATCAAAACAACAAAAACATTATTTCTCAGATTTAAGTGGACAATGTGATTAATGAACTATTTAAAGTTATTAATATATTACCTTTAAAAGGAGATTTAAAAGGACATACTGTAAAGTACAACGATTAGGATTGAAATATCCAGGACATGGAAGTCATGAGTGACCCAGAATCATGTCCCACAACACAAAATCTCAACTGGGAAACATCCCGCTGCGAGAAACTGGGAATTTAGGGCACTGGTTCAGAATTCAACCTCACACCTGCACAGATGTGTTAGGAACCTGCGAGTCTAGACACACTGAACCTGGATGAGGAAACAACAAGCAGAACAGAAAGTTTTCCTGACGGTTACCGTTCACACCGTCTCATGATGAGCGAGAGAAGAAGAAAAAAAAAAAAAAGATAATTAAACTTGATAATTGAACAGAAGAACATTTCTTTGTGCGAATCTGTAATTATTTAATAACTTACTGTTCCTGTGACAGCTTTGCTTTTTTTTTTTTTTTTTTAAATGCGTGTAAATACAGTTTATCTGAAAATCTAAAGAGTCAAATAATTTCTGTTTGAGGTCAGGGTCACGTGATGAACCAGAATTATTTATTGCAATCGTTCTTCGAGTCTTTAGCGCCTAGAATCAAAGTTGCGTTTTGCTTTTATGCTACGTGCATGCAGAAGGTCTAGAGACACCTCTAAAAATTTGTGCTTCACTTCTGCTGTATTTTATTTTCACTTTTCTACATTCAACATAAAGCATTTTATGTATTCTATTTTGTTTATTTTAACTGTTTATCATTTTCTCATCCTTTCATGAAAATGATTCGTTCGCTGATTCGTTCGTTTGCTTGGTTTGCCCAAATCATCATGAAGAATCTGATAATATGTCGAATCGCTGATGATCACTTCCTATTTTGTGTTTATTTTAGACACTCAAACTGACTCGCTGACTCGACCGATCCACTAAGTGAGAGACGGGTGAATCTCGGACATGACGGGAAGAACGAGCCTGTGATTTGCAACCGCGTTAATGTCAGAGCTGCTGTTATAGAAAATTCTTCTGACCAATCAGAATCCAGAATTCAACAGCGCTGTGGTGTAGGACATCACTGCATATCATCATGCCGTGACGTCATGTGGCCAGCAGCATCCAGCTACACTGATCATGTTCCAACGTCAAAACTGAAGCGACGTCTTGAACAAAAATCACTAAAGTGGCTAAACGCTTTTTTTTGTTCATGAAATAATGATGACGCTCTGAGATTGTTGATCCACGATCCCTCTGGCCTGCTGTGGAAGATAAAACCCCCGCGGGAGAAACAGCACGATCGCACCATATGTTCATCAACGCAGTGCTCCGTCAACTGATCTCTCACACACACACACACACACACACACACACACACACACACACACACACACAAACGTTTGTCTTGCTATGCTTGTGAGGACCTTCCAGTGCCATCATGATTAATGCAGCTAAATTTAATCCTAACCTTAATAGGAAAGACTTTTCTGTTGTTTTTTGCTGAATATTTAATTTCGATTAAACCAAAAAGTTTTTCTTGTTTGGAGCAGGCTCAAAACTTTTCAGATATTTCTGTCCTTATGGGCACATTTGGTCTAGACCAAGATATGGGTACAGACACTCGCACACAGACACCATTGGGCACAAACACTCACACACAGACGCAATTAGGTACAGACACTCGCACACAGGCTCTCGCACGCACACTTGTGCTGAGACACTCGCTCACAGACACTCACACGCAGACGCAATTAGGTACAGACACTCGCACACAGACTCTCGCACACACACTTGTGCTGAGACACTCGTGCACAGACTCTCGTTCATAGACACTCGCACACAGACACCACGGGGTACAGACACTCACACACAGACACTCGCACACAGACACCACTGGGTACAGACACTCACACACAGACACTCGCACACAGACACTCGCACACAGACACTCGCACACAGACACCACTCGGTACAGACACTCACACACAGACACTCACACACAGACACTCACACACAGACACCATTGGGTACAGACACTCGCACACAGACTCAATCAGGTACAGGTGCTTGCACAGACACTCGCACTCAGACACAATTAGGTACAGACTCTCACACTCAGACAATCGCATACAGACACCCGTGCAGAGACACTCGCACAGAGACACACACAATGCTCATGGTGGGTAAACGGGCGTGTTTTAATGGCTGTTTTATTTCAAAATTATTTTCCCTCATAGACAAAATTACACACGCACTCGTCGACCTTAGTGGAGAGGTAAATACCATTTTGCCAATAATAGCATAATCCCTTTGTCTCTTATTGAGACAAAAAAATGTAATTTAGCAAATGGAATCAGCGCCCATTAATTTCTGAAATTATACTCGTCTCGCAGTCACTCATTCTAATTCACGACGCTATCGCTGCGCGCACTCCAGATAGTAAGACTATTAACAAGGTTTAAAGCGATGTTATCCAGGGATTTATGAGTGAGAATTAAACCACTCTGTAGTAAATTGATTCTGAAAAGCGGAGAGCATTTGCATTTCATTTAATCTCTGCAGAACAATTATACCTCCATAAGAGGGCTTAGGTGAAAAGATGGCAGAATACAATTATAAAACACGGGACGCCGAAGGGTCCCTTATTGCAACGTGGAAAAATAACACGAAAATAAAATCTTACACTCTGTCTCCACAACACGCCGTGTCAATTTCCTGGAAAATAAGTTGTTTTTTTTAAACAATGTACACCTGATACAGAGTGCTAATTCGCTTTTAGCTATCTAATACAGCAGGGAAGGTCGTGCGAAGTGTGTGTGTGTGTGTGTGTGTGTGTGTGTGTGTGTGTGTTGACCCAAGGGACTTTCACGGCACATCGCTGACTTTCCCACAGGCCTTCAGTGACACACATTAGCAGAACAGAACATTTCCAATAACATCCGACTGAAGCACCTGTGAAAGTGCGTTCACTCGGTAGCTGTGCCTGAGATACGGATTCACCATTTCTTAAAAAGAAAAAAAAACTCCCGGTGAAGCTATTTTTTTAGGTTCCTGCGCCTGGGGAACCTTTCCCAGGGTCATGAAGGAGGCTTCCGTAGAGGTTCTGGGAGCCTTAATGATTAACGAGTCACCTCGGCGCAGACGTGCGGAGAATACAGACTGACTCGATATAGTCGGATAGACTTGATAAAAAATAATCTGCTAAAACTCTTTCAGATAAAAGGAATTCAACTTATCAACAGAAAAATCCAACATTGCAACATGACTGCTTTATAAACTCATAATTCAATTCCTGCACTTTTGAGTTCTCGAATCTGATTGGTCAGGAGGTGTTGATTTATTTCCTATAACAGTTGTTATTATTAACTCATTCACAAGGACTTGCTCCACAAAACTACGTGTAATCGTTGATATGGTGACGTCATCGGTACAGGCGTTTTCGGAACGTGTCCCCCGTGTCATCCGGCAGAGGAGTTTACGCTTCTTGGCGACTTCTCGGTAACATGACGAATTGACATGAATTAGAAAAATATCCACGTATTTGAAAAAAAAAAAAAAACTTGCTACATGGATATTTTACAACATTAAATGTAACTAGAAATGGATAAAAAGTACAACGAGTTATTCTTTAATATGTTAGAACTTTTAGCGATTGTTGATCATTTTGTTGTCATTTACAAGGAAAAAAGACTCCAGGGTTTGCTGTTATGGGAAAATGAATCATTTTGGAATAAACTGTAACTCTTCTTCATCACACTACCTGAACACTGATTATTTTCCTGGGACAGCATGACACTGGATGGTTAACATGTTGTGAATTTACGAAAGTATTCGTCTGAATATATTTTAAAATAAAGTGACCCTGAGTGAAAAAAAGAAATAATCTTTTCAATATAAACAACCTTGGAAAGTTCAATGATTTTTTTTTTTTTTTTTTTTTTTTTTTTTTTTTAACTGGATCATTTACTGGTTTGTGGAATTTTCCCTCCAGTGGAACAAATCTTCAGTTACAAAGAAATAAAAAAAAAGAAAAGTTTAGGAACCTCTGGACTCGACAACGCCGTTAGTGTTATACGTGTTCAATTATTCATTGTGTAAATGTGTACGCTTGGATTTTATGCTTGATATTTTCAAACAGCAACAGACAGCTCGCTATATTCAGTATGAAGTGTTTCAGGGAGAGCTGGAGCGTTAGAAATGATCTAAAGACGCTGTGTACGATGCACTTAGTGCTATGGCGCTTTCAGGGTGCTCCCTTTGAAGAGCGCTTCTCGTACTAAAGAGTGAACTGAACAAAAAAAAAAAAAAAAAGAAAGAAAGAAAAGAAAAGAAACGATTCATGGCTTAATGCCGTGCCGTCTTTTCTACTTTCTACTCAATTGCTTTCTTCAAAGGCTCACTGAAGAGATGCATTCAGAGAAGTGGAAACAACTGACCTTGATTCTTAATTCAGAAAAGGGATTTAACTTTTTTTTTTTTTTTTTTTTTAATAATAATTATTTATTTTAACTCCTTGCTAAAAGCTGTATTGACCAGGGCAACAGGCGATTCCCTGGAGCAGTTAGTGGGGGGGGGGGGGTAAAATAAAATAAAATAAAATAAAATAAAAGTCTGACGTATCGTTAGAGAGTGAGATCGTCGGCTTAGCCTGACAATTATTCAGTCGATTTTTCAACAACACAAAACACAAAAAGCGACGGCGT
Source organism: Synodontis membranacea (assembly GCA_025674565.1). Classification (NCBI taxonomy): domain Eukaryota; kingdom Metazoa; phylum Chordata; class Actinopteri; order Siluriformes; family Mochokidae; genus Synodontis; species Synodontis membranacea. The sequence goes on from JAOVYU010000029.1 coordinate 16,755,152, forward strand.
AATTTATACCGTCTGTCAAACGGGGGCACTTTAGTCAATGCAGACCAACTCCTGACAAAAGAGCTGAATTATTTATTAATTTTTTTTTAATCTCTCTTTTTTTTTTTTTCTCGTCCCTCTTGTTGTTTATAAGGAGGACGGGCTTTGGAAACAGCTGGAAAGAAAGAAACAGAAGAAAGAGAGAGAGAGAGAAACAAGTGGCAAGAGAGAGAGAGAGAGAGAGAGAGAGAGAGAGAGAGAGAGAGAGAGAGAAGGGTGTGAAAATAATGACGCCAAGCTGTCAGGCTTTTACGTGTTATTACCGTTCGTAAGAGCCGCCTTCGCGAGAGCTGCACGATATGTGTAATTTTCTTCAGTAGGTGGCTGAATGGACTCGATCATGCTGAAAAGATTAGTGATTTATAATAGTGGAGAAACTGTGCACTTGGAGTGCTGGCAGATATGAGCCACGCACACACACACAGAAAGAGAGCGAGAGAGTGATAGAGAAAGACCCTCCCTGTGGGTTTAGCGTGATCCAGCAGGGAATAAAGCCCCTTTTCATGGCCTGAGGAGACTCTGACAGGAACAGAGGGCCACAGATACCGAGGGAGGATCTCCATATGGCAATACTTTATTCATCAGCACACTGAATAAAGCACTCACTGAACCTTACCCTCAGACTTCCACTCTCATACACTCTCATTCTCTGTGTGGTGTGTCTGAGATCTGTGCTCATACTGCACCGATATCAGGTCTTAAAATGGCCGGCGAATTCCTTTTCCGTGAATTAGACCTCCTGCGTTCTCATTCCTGATACCTCAATAGTAAAGATTTATAGTATTCATATAATACGTCATCATTTCTGTAGTAACAGCACACACGCAGGGGGGCTTGTACGCGGGCGAATTAAAAAAACGTGTACGATTGGTGAAACGGTGACGTTATTTAGCGTTTATGAAAGCATGGAAGGAGTCTCCGGTGCCACGGAACTCGTCGCTGCACCTTATTATGCTTAACTGTGGTTGTCTGGTTTTCCTCCGGTGTAGGAAAATAATCAACGGTTATTTATTCGTCATGTTCTGACTGTGTGTTTTGTTCCTCTTGTACAACAGCAAGTTGCCTTTCTGTATTTTATCGAACATCCTTTTTTTAATCTGTTTTTTTTGTTGAAGTAGCAGAGCGTCAACCCCACAGAAGACGTCAGAATAGTTCCAGCTTTTCCTGGAAAAGTTACAAAAGTGCCGGAACTGGAGACTCCTTCCGCACATGAAATATCCTAGAAAATAGCTCATAAATAAATAATGCAACATAGTAAAACAAGACTTTTTCAGGTCAGTAAAACAGACCAAAACGGAGAACAATAACGGCATTAATTTTCAAATTAGCCTTTCGTTTTTCATCATGACGAATGTTACTCAGCAACAGTGTGGAACTTCTGGAGTCGAAAGGGTTAAAGGTCTTGGATATTTAAAACAACAACAAAAAAAAAATCGCCATGTTGTAAGTGTTTTGAAAGGTCTTTTTTATGAATAACAGCTTTCATCTCGTTAAGGCCATAATCTATCTGGCTGTTGACATTAGCATTTAGCATTACAATAGATCACCGGCGGTGAGAGGGGGATGCCTGCAGGGCCGGCTGCAATAGAGCAGCAGGACATCGCTCTGTGTGTCTCCCAAATGCCTCGTAAGGAGATGCCCTTAGGCTGCGGTGCCCAATTCCTGCCCTTCTCTCCTCTGTGTTTTGTACAAAGATGCCTTCAGGCTGAGAGGTGATCCTGGATTCCTGCTTTACTCACCTCCCCTTGCAGGCATCATCAGCACCGTGGCCTTCTTTTAGTCCAAACTCTGTCACAAATCTCATTCCTTCTGCCTACGCTGCACCACCCCCGAACTTTCTTCTTCTTTGCTCTGATAACTCTCCCATCCACCATCCCACACACACACACACACACACGCATGAACACGCACACACACGCACATGCTTTGATCTTGAGGGCCGGTGGGCTCGGGTGGCTGCCAGTCGCAACCCTTTCCTTCTGTTCCACACCGAATCGCTGCCCACTCATGTGGCACACTTTTCCCTCGGGTAGCTCTACAAACCCAACGGTTGCCCTGGTAACATGCCCACGGTCAGGCCGAGCATCAGGTCCGATAAAGCTGTGGGTGGGAATCCACACACTCTCACACACACTCTCTCACACACACACACACACACACACACAATCACACACAAACACTCAATAAGAAACAAAAGGAAAAAAAAAATCCCCAATTGGATTCATTCTCGAGCTGGCTTCATCCCAAATCAACACCACCTTGGCCTTTCAGTCTCTGCTGACATTTTAAGAGCTGGCGCATGTGAGGACGCGAGGACGGTTGTAATAATGTCAAACAGGCTCTGAAAGAAAGCAAAAAAAAAAAAAAAAAAAAAAAAAAAAAAAGAAAGGCGGTGACTCGTGGAAAGAGCCGAGCTGATTAGCAGCGTCTGTGGATAATCCCTAATGCCATACAACAAGCCAGGAAGATCTCTATTTAAATGCAAAAATGGATGTACGTTCACTCGGCTGCCAAACGCTAATCTTGTCCAATTTGGACCTGTTGGGAAGCGGCTTTTACTCGCTTGTGACTTGTGTACACATAAGAACTGTCGCACTGTGGGTGGGGGTAATAAAACACACACACACGCACACACACACACACACACAATATATCTTTGTTTGGGTTTATGGGGAACCAACAGGAAGTGGAAACTCATTGAGTATCCTTTAAATGGAGTAGAGTTGCTGTTGCAGGTGTTTTATTGCAAGAAGTTACTTTTTATCCACCTATAGTTACATTTAATGTTGTGAAACATCTGTGGAACAAGTTAGTTCTTGTTCTGACTCAAACAGCTATAAACAATCAGTCCTTCTCCAGACTTTATTTTTTTTCTCTCTCTTAAAGCTATTAATGCAAAAAAGACAGAAAAAGACACCGTTCTGGAACTGGAGACTCCTTCTATAAATGTCACATAGATATCCCAGTCAATGATTATGCTGTTACTATATAGAAATGATAAAGTGAAACCAAAAAAGCTGTCAGAGCTGCTGTTTAAGAAAATGAATCAACACATTTTGGCCAACAACAATCCAGAAATTCTGCTTCTGAATCCGTTCGAGACTGAGACTAGAGACCAAATCCGGACCAGGAGGAAGAAAGCAGGACGAATCAGCAGCACGGACGCATGTTGAAAAAAGCCTTCGAAGGCAGACCTGTCAGTGTCTGAGTGAAGGAGCGTGCGTGTGTGTGTGTGTGTGTGTGTGTGTGTGTTTGTGTGGAGGGGGTTTGTGCTGATCATGAAAAAAGCTCACGAGTCCTTCAGAAGAGGTTGTAACCCCAGGAAGACAAAGGAAATGCTCGGGGCAAAACTGTCACTTCCTGTACAGACGGAGAAATAACACACACAGACACAAAGGAAAGACAAAATAAAAAAGAACGAGGCTCTGTGTGAGTACGCTGTACTGTGTGTGTGTGTGTGTGTGTGTGTGTGTGTGTGTGTCTGTTAGGAGAGATGGATCATCCTATTAGTTCTGCTGGTGAAAAACCGAAAGCAGACACAGCACAGTGTCTCTCTCTCTCTCTCTCTCTCACACAAACACACACAGTTATTAGTGAGACTGATTTAAAGATGGCTGCTCAACACCATTAATGCTGAAACAGACACTTTTTTTATCTCACGGGTGCAAATCCTATCATCGACATCACAGCCAAAACATCTGCATCTGTACATCTTATGTTCTGACATGGAGTCCTTGTGCTGATCAGGTGTGTCATTGCTGTACAACACAGCTGTATGCTGAGTTAATTTCACATTTTTCATACACACACACACACACACACACACACAGTGATGAGTTTTGTTTTGACAGCCTGATATGATTAAAAGTCCATCATGCTCCCAATTTACTCTACATGTAATTAAAAAACATTTGCTCAAGCAGCACATTCTGTATACTGTACACACTCCATTTTATTCTCCCAGAATTTATTTTTAAAAAAACAAATAAAAATAATTACAGCACACACCTTAATTTACCTTAACTTTTTAACTTAACTTTTTTCTAATTATTAATTTTATACTTTTAATTATAAATAAATAAGTTGCCGTGCATTAAGAAGTAAGAGGAATAAAACCCTTCATGACACGTTGCTATCGGGAAACAATCATCTTCGGAGTCATCGCGTCGTCACGCCACACCATTCCGTGGTTGATTATTTCTTCACGACTGCACAACCCTCAAATAATATCTTAACATCCACGTTCTAAGCATCGAACACACGAAGCATCTTGTTGCTCTCATTTATCATTTTTCGTTTGTATTTCAGGGTGCGCAAACTTTTGCACTCGAAGGTAACGCTTTCTATCTGCACCTTCTGTGCACTCTGTGATTTATTCAGAGATCTTATTCAAAGATATAACAAAAAGAAGTTCATTTTAAAGAAAAGAAAAGAAGACAGAGAATAAAGAAAGAGAATCTGTGGTGAGAAGTCTATTCCCGGCGTCCCTCGGCACGTCCTGAACCGGCCGACTATCTCTCATGGAAGTGAACTGTGTTGCTCTGGCGTACACATGAGTAATGAGTGCGCTGCTGTGGAAACTGCACACTGACACACTTTACACACACATTACAGAAGCCATTCTCATAACTATATATCATTTTCAGCAATGAATACGGCCGCTGTGTGTAATTAAAGCCCAGTTACGGTGTTTATAGTGAGTTTAGAGAGCAGTAATTAACCTTCAGACAAGAGCCGTTTCCACTGGAGGGCGGGGCAGCCCTGAAATCGCACGTGTGAACTTAAGGAAACACGTGACGTCATGTAAACCACATGATCACGTGAATAATGACAAAATGAATCAGCCATGAAAAAAAGGGCATGCGAGAATAAAAAATAATAAAAAAAAAAAACAACACAGGTGTAAATACTGCAAGTGCAGAATTTTGTTCATAATGAGTATAACCAAAACGCTAGAACCGTGAACGCTAAAGAAACAAAAAACATGAACAAGAGCGTCAGAGAAATGACATAAATCAACGACTAAAGCAAAACGGAGAACCAAACAGAAAGTAGAGTTTAAATAAGCAGACTAATCATAACTCAAGCTGAAAGCAGGGGCGTGTTCAGCGACGCTACCGTTACATAATATTAGAAAAAAGTTATGCTTCGTTAGCGTACAAGGTTACTTAAGAGGACCTAATCCTTCTGAGAGGTGGCTAGCGGGAAACAGACAAGATGGCGGACAGAGAAGTAATGATGCCTTCATGTGCTCAAGAATATGACTTGAGGATGTGTTCGTGTGCAACTTTCCAGTCAGAAACGCATGTTTACCATAATTCTAAAGGCACTTGAAGGCAGCACGATTTCACCCATTCGACTGAAAGCACGAAGAGATCGAATCCTAATAAGATCGTCAACATCTTGCTCAACAAGATTCAATCCAATGTTAAAATAATTACTTTTTGTGACAAGAAAAGTGATCCAATTCTGCGTTTAGCGCAGAAGTGAGAGGAGGCTGAACAGCGCGCACGCAAGAAGTTTGCGACTTTTACCCAACACTATTTTAGCTAACAAATCATTAGCGAATGCTACCTAAAAGAAAAAGTGCGCTGAAGTAATTTCATTATTCCTGTAAGAGGTTTGTGGTTGTGTGTAGCTCAGATATCACAGGAGGACAGAATTATTGCTAGAACACTTGTGATCCTGTTTAATACAAGAACGAAATGTCAAAAAACAAGTGATAATCGGGCAGTGCTGTTAGCTCCTAAAAACAAAACAAAAGCAGCAGCACTGATTTACTCCAGTAAATTACTATAAACAGCTGTGATAGCATTACTCGCAGGTCATACATGTTTAGGTAACTGTGGCTTATGTAGTGCTCTCTCTTTAAATCTTTAACTTGTGTATGTATTCATGTTTTGTATTGCCTCTGTATCCGTCAGTAAAGGAGGCATGACCTTTATATCTCTAAGTAAAGGAGGCATGGTGTCTGTTTCCATTAGTAGAGGAGGAATGATTTTTATTTCTGTAAGTAAAGGAGGCATAACCTCCATACCTCCAAGTACAGGAGGCGTGGTCTCTGTATCATCAGTAAAGGAGGTGTGGCCTCTGTATCCAGAGATATAAAGTAAAGGAGATATGAATCAGTATGTATCAGAGATATGCATCAGTAAAGGAGATATGACTTTTATTTCTGTAAGCAAAGAAGGCATAACCTCCATACCTCCAAGTACAGTAGGTGTGGCCTCTGTATCTATTAGTAAAGGAGGTGTGGCCTCTGTATATGTAAGTAAAAGACATGTGGTCTCTGTATATCTACATAAAGGAGGTGTGGCCTCTGCATCCATCAGTAAAGGAGGTGTGGTCCTTGTATCCATCAGTAAAGGAGGTATAACCTTTATATCCCTAAGTAAAGAAGGTGTTGCGTCTGCATCCATCAGTAAAGGAGGTGTGGCCTCTGTATCCATCAGTAAAGGAGGTGTGGCCTCTGTATCCATCAGTAAAGAAGGTGTGGCCTCTGTATCCATCAGTAAAGGAGGTATGACTTATTTTTGTAAGAGAAGGAGGCATAACATCCATACCTAGAAGTAAAAGAGGTGTGGTCTCTTCTTCTGTCAGTTTTAATAAAGGAAGTGTGGCCTCTCTATGTGTTAGTATTAATAGAGGAGGCGTGGCCTGTGGATTTGTCAGTCTTAATAAATAAAAGGTAGCCTCTGTATCAATCAGTAAAGGAGACGTGGCTTCTGTTCCAGTTATTCTTAGAGAAGGATGTATAGCCTTATACAGAAAAAGATGCTGCCATGAAAAATAAATTGATGAGGTGTAGCTATAAACAGATAAAAGTTCTGACTCACACACTCACAATCTCCCAGTGCCTATAAGTGATGTGTAACGGAGCAGAAGAGCGCGGGTCGGTGAACACAGCCGTGGCAGGACCTCTCTGGTGCCTGGATGAGCTCTGGTGACCTTGGTGGTGTGGCGCGGTGCCAGGGTGGCGTTTGAGCTCCGGACTCTCACCTCCCTCACCTCTGACTGCAGGGGTTAAGAGGGTGGCACTGGGCCAGCTCAGGGTATATGACTGCTGCACCTCTGACTTTAAGTGCGTTGTGAACATATGTATGGGTGAGAAGGTCACGTCAGCAGTAATCCCAGGAGAGACACTGATCGGAGTGTGTGGTGAGGGTGCTGCATGATTGCTCTCACTTTGACATTGGAAGAGGTGTGCGGCAGGAATCAAATGCTTTACGGTTCCTGAATAATAAAACACATAGCTTATCAACATGCTAATCTTTGGCGAGAGTCTTGTAGTGTGCACAGCTTTCAAGACTTGATGTTTATTGTACGGAGATTGATCACGGGATGATTCTTGGCATGACTGTATCAATAAAGTGTCACGTCACAGCTCTTTAGTTTACGATGGTTTATTATTTAAAACTGTTATCAAGATACATTTGCTTGAGATTCCTCTCTCTCACCCCATCTCTCTCTCTCTCTCTCTCTCTCTCTCTCTCTCTCTCTCTCTCTCTCTCTCTCTCCCCCTCCCCCTCTCCAGGTGTGTCCTCTGTATTGTTTAGTACCAATGCAGACTTCTCAGTCTCCTGTGGTTTCTATACCTTTTTTGCTCTGTAAATTTACTGATGGAGGTGTGGCCTCTCTACTGGTCAGTGCTAGCAAAGGAGGTGTGGTCTCTGTATATTTCAGTGCCAACAGAGGAGGCGTGGCTTCTGTATCTGAAGGCGGTGTTGTCTTTATACCTGGCATTACAAGTAAAGGGGTGTGGCCTCTGTATCTATTGTCCTTAGTAAAGGAGGTGTGGCCTTTGAATCCGTCTCTCTTAGTAAAGGAGGCATGGTTTTTGTATCTGTCACTCTTAATGAAGGAGGTGTGGCCTTGATGTCACCCTTAGTAAAGGAGGGGTGGCCTTTGAGTCTGTCACTGTTAGTAAAGGAGGTGTGGCCTTTGAATCTGTCACTGTTAGTAAAGGAGGTGTGGCCTTTGTATCTGTCACTCTTAGTAAAGGAGGTGTGGCCTTTGTATCTGTCACTCTTAGTAAAGGAGGTGTGGCCTTTGTATCTGTCACTCTTAGT
>JAOVYU010000029.1:16798045-16811699 GCA_025674565.1 Synodontis membranacea
CCCCCCCCCCCCCCCCCCCCCGTCATCACCAATTCACACGAACTGGAGGAGGGTTTTGATTTATTTATTTAGATTATTTCTTCCTGCCTGCTGAAAGTCGTTTTGATTTAACAGTGATAAAAAAAAAGGCAGCAGATCCGGAGTTGTAGATCTCATCTGTAATAAAGTCTTGTCTTCCAGCTATGACTCTTTCCCAGAGATATGTGGGTGCTTTTCCGTTCACGTTACGCATATGACTGGGGAAAAAAAAAAAAAAAAAAAAAAAAAAGAAACAAATCTTTCATGCTGTTATAGGAAAATAATCAATGATGTGAAGCAGACATTATGTTTACCACCCCGATGTTCATTATTTTCCAATAACAGCATGTCTGGAAGTGTTTTATTCTTCTTGGAATTACATTTAGTGATTTGGATCATCCCTAAAACACCTTACATCCTGTTCTCTTTTACTTTATAGCCGCAGCGTGTCAGAAGAAACTGCATTGCTAATACACCAATGTCCAGAAAATATGGAAGCTGATCTAGAAAAATAATCAATAAACTGACCAATCGCGATCCAGAATTCAGCAGCACTGTAGAATAAAGAAGAACCGTAGTGATTGGTCAGTAGAGGTTTGGTAAAGTTACTGTAGTAGCTGTTGGATGACAGAACGTCAAAGTTTCCATCCTGACTTCTTTATGAGATGGAAGGTCACCTGAAACTGACCGGATCTCATGCACTGTCCAGTCCGCATGTCTGGAAGCGGGTGTTAATCCAGAGTGACCATCTCACACCCTCCGTACCCTTCTCCCTTACAGTATCACAGTGTTCTGGGGCAGCCAGGAAATTGCTTTTTGTTTCAAATGAAACAAACCAATAAAATGTAATGACAGGGAATTTCTCCAGCCGGACCTGATTGGATATAAATGCGCTTGATGACCTTTAACCCTTAACGTCTTGGTCATGATATAATGCATTCAGTAAAGGTTTCATTCCGTTGATACATTTATGATGTCGAGACCATTTATAAGCCGTGGAAGCGCAAATGCGTTTACAAAGACATCTAGGTTTCAGCCAGAATGAAAGTTCTGAATGTTTTTCATCATTTTGACATCAGTAATGTCACGCTAGCTCTGGATATTTCTCACGTCGGTGTATGAAAGTCTTGTGTAACAACTCATTGGCGCATGCAAAAAGCAGGCTTTTCCTTATTAAATAAAATACAAAGAAATAATGTCATGGCAAAATGAGCAAATTAAGCACCAGGCACCAAAACAAAGACAGACCATGAAGGATAAGAAAAGCAATAAGCGACGCCAAGACCTTATATAGAGGGGTTAATGAAGGGTAAAATGAAATCAGGTGTGCACAAACACAGGAAATGAATGGGATAAATGAAGAAGAAGTTCAACAATATGTGATAGGGTGCCCTCTGCTGGCTTGGTGGTGAACTGCCTATGGTGGACAATTTTGTCTTTGTTTTGGACTTTTTCGCCCACAATTTGTCCATCCACAACATATCACACAGCAGCTAGGCAGCACCTGCTTCCTCCAAGACACGTGAAACCAACTAATGCATCATCACAGGGCTGTGTAACACAGTGCTATCTGCCCTCTTCCACATACATAAGCTCACTAAATGCCCATGATGTCACTGTGATTGACAGGGAAGAGATGGCATACCCTTCCCACCCACACAGCACAGCCGATTTTGCTCTCTGGGATCAGGTTGAGTTACTCAAGAGTTCTTTGCCACCATTTTCCTACAGTAGTTCTCATACGTAGTCATTTCTCTTTTCAAAGTTTTTATGCGTTGTACTGTATAACCATTTACTTTGCCGATACATCAAGATGTGTCACCATGTATTGAACCTAAATCGTTTTCATAAAATGAGCACTTCAACCGGGGAGCTATTTGAGTCTGTCGAGGTGTGAGACAGTAGAAGTGCCAGCCAGATCTCAGATGCTCAATAATGCCCGCCAGCTGAATACCAGAGAGGTGAACCAGTCTGCGAGTCGGTGCCGGAGATGTGGAGGGAAGAACAATGACATGCTAATGTGCTAAGCCCAGTGCGGTTTGACTTAGCACAGCTCCACAGATGGTCAGGGAGAATGGACAGCCCTCGGGGTAGCACCGAGAATGTCAACAGGTAGGCAGCTGTCAAAAGATTGGTGGCTTCCTGCTGCTTACGCCAAATTGCGTGCTGCTCCCTGACATTTGTTCTGCGCCACGCGTGTACATCTGCCGCTCGAAGTGTCTGCGTGTTTTATTTTTACCAACATCTGTGACCAGTGTCGATGAATTCAATTCCAGATTGTAAACGCAGCATGTTAAATTTTTTTTGATGATGTCCTGCTTTTTTTGGATAATTCCAAACCCATTCCTGCACAGTCATCTCCGGGATGAATGGAGAGTTGGAACGAATGGATTGGATGGCTTATCAGCGAGGCCCAGTTGGTGCGAGAAGCACTTATCATGACTCCTCACATCGCTGCGTTAACTTCGGACTTGGTGTGTATTCAGAACAGGAGGTGTGCAGAACCGCAAGAGCTGTCCTGACCGATTTTGCTGGAGCTGCCGAGAGCTGGCTGCTGCCACGCACCTGATATGGGCTATCTACCAGCGCCTCTTTGCTCTGCCACTCCTCCGTACTGACAAACTGTCTCCTCCCTTTATCTCTCTCTCGCTCTTTCTCTTTGACTCTATAGTTCTTTCAGTCATTTGCTCTCTTGCACACTCACTTTCTTCCCTCACAAAAGAAGTTGCCTTGACAGCAGATAAAGCGATGACGAATATCGTAACTGTATTATGAACCTTCAGAGAATCATACTTGCAAATAATCCACCTGGACATATTTATTCTCTCTCTCTCTCTCTCTCTCTCATATATATCTATATTTCTATATATATAAATATATACCGATATTGCAATTGATGGAGATTGTTCTGCGATGTCTGATCCATCTCTCCTCTTTGATTTCCACTCCAATACGCTATGAAAAGGAATTTCCCCATGTGCATGTCATATAAAAGATAGAAAAGAAGAGATTCCTTTTTCCCATTCTTCCTGCTAAATAGACCGCCTTTATTAGTCGGACATCATGAGAGCGGTTCATTCAGATAAAGCTCTCTAGAGCTGCCAATTTATGGCGCGTTCCCTCACAATGCCTCATTGTGTCAGGTGGAGTAGGAAGCGGTGAATGGCGGCCTCATTTTACGATGTGTTAAAAGATAAGTGGCTCGCCGCTTCACAAAAGTTGACAAGAAACACGGTGGCCCCTTTGCAAGGCTTTGATTTCACACTCTTAATAGACCACACAATGAGCTTTTGTCGAGGCACTCCATAACTCAAGGCTCTTCTCCACGAAAGTAGTGCTGATACCGACGCCGTGCGAACGATCTAATTGGCATGCGCACGTTGCTATCATTACCATTATGCCAAGCAAAATGTCTGAGTTAAAATGAAATAAATAAACTTAAATAAAATATTGAACATACTTTTATTCAAATTAGTTAATTTTTTTTTTTTTTTCAGTTTTTCTAATTTATTATGAACATAATGATAATAATAATAATAATAATAATAATAATAATAATAATAATAATAATAAATTAGATAACATTTCAAAACTGTACATTTCAAGTCAAAATTTTTAGGCTTAAGTTGATTTTTTTTTTTTTTTGAGCAAATTCTGAGATAATCAGTCAAGTCTTTGAGATAACAAGTCAAAACCATTGAGATAAGTCAGTAAAGTTGAGATAAGTTCAAAGATTTGTTCAAAAGTCAGACTTTTCCGATAGTAAGCTGTGATGCAAATTTTGAGATAAATCAGAATTTTGATTTTTTGATAAGTTGAAATTTTGCAATAAGACAATTTTGAGATAATAAGTCAAATAGTCAAACAGTTTGACATTTTACTGCTCCAGCAGAACGCTAAAGTAAAGCTTGGAGTAAATTTCTTATTTGGAGCTGAGCTGCTGCATTAAGTACAGACTTCCTCTCGCAGTGAGTATTTAAGGGAAGAGGATCACTTTTAAAAGCATGGATTTGTTCACTGAGGTTTTTTTTTCTTTCCCAGAGAGAACCTGGTCCCACAAACAATCAAGCAGCACAGTGTGAGGATTTCAACATGCTCTCAAGGTTGATTTCTCTTTTTCATCTCTGTTTGTCTGGCGCAGGGGCACGGCGGGGTTCGACGCGCTCGCTGGTGACAAAATACCCGTCTGGCCGAGTCGATGATGAGCGCTGACGATCAGCCGGGTGGACGTGTGCACAGCACAGCGTTAAACTGACAGATGACATCACCCCGGGCGGCCATGTTCCAGCCGTCTGCTCGCTCTTCCCAATGACTTTCCTTATGCCCTCTGACCACGCCCACTTATTTATTTATATAGCTTGCTCTTTCATTTCTGCCCTTGGCTCGATCGCTGACCCGTTGCACGATGGAACAAACATTTTTTGACGTTTGTCATTCCCTTTCTCCAGATGACTCAGTAATGGCAGAACTGCTTTACAGATGTTCGTCTGACCTTTCCGAATGGATTACGTCCAAAACACTCAACTACAAGGAACTGCTTTCACACACTCATACCACAGTGCTAGTGAATTCTCCATTCTGATTTGTCGGAAGGTGTTGATTATTTTTCTCTTCTATAGTATTGTTACGTTATTGTTTCTATAGTAACAGCTCATTCACAGGGGCATGTACAGCAGACCCTCTGATGATAGTAAACAGATAAAAATGTATACGATCATTGGCATGGTGAAGTGTTCCGTAAGGAGATGTTTATGGAAGGAGTCTCCAGATTCAGGGCTTTGTAACAGTCACAGGTAAAGAACATACGTTTTTTAACATCTTCAGAACAGAAGAGTTTATGCTTTGAGAACAGGAACTAACTTGTTTCGCTGACATTCTTCCATATTAAAGGTGACTATAAATAGATTTAAAAATGTTTTTATTGTTTAATGTAAGTAAAAATGTGCACTTGCGCTGTCCATTCCAGTCTTCATGAGTTCTGTAACAACATCTGGATCTGGCTGAGCTTCGCTGCGGCGGACACTGAATCTGATATCCATCACGGCCTCGACTGGAAGCCCTGCGTGTCCCTGCTGCGCTCCGGCGTCCGTCTGTCCGTCAGAGATGTCCTGGATGCTGTGTGAGCGTGTTCAGGAGGCTAAACCTGAAATGATGTTTTAAAAGCGAAACAGAGTCACGTATCTGATCGCATTCTTGCCTTTGGAGTGGATTTAATCTGGAATTTGGTTTATTTCGCCGCCCACTTTGTGTCTTTAATCCAGTTCCGGAGCTGAAATCAGATAACGTCAGAGAGAAAGTAGCTCGAGGCGATCCAATAGAAATGTTCAGAGGTGGAGGTGGGGAGCCTCTCTAACGAGCGTCTATAGCGCAGCGCTCCGAGGCACTCTTTATTATTTTAACCCCAACCATAATTCCCAAAATGATCACTATAAAAATTTACTTTATTACTTTTTATACAAGAACACTATTTATTCCCATTTCACCTATTATTTAGCTTTATTTCTTTCAACCACACCAACAGCTCCTGGCACCACCATTTCCCTCTTTAGAATCTTTCTTTCTAAACTATTATCTCAATTTTTTTTTTTTTTTTTTTTTTTTTTTTGTAACAATTCACCAATCCCCTTGATGAGGATCTCTCCATTTAGCTCACTCTTGTATTTAATGTATACAAAGATTAATCACTTTTCAGAGTGTTCAGCACCCAGACCTGCCCTGGAGGAGAGGGTGAAGGGTCGAGACTAAGGACGAGTGTGTGGCACAGAACAATTAAAGCTCCTGTGTATGGAGATCATTAGGGAAGATGGAGTGTGAGGCTCTTCACTAGGACGACAGACACTCGAGAGAGAGCAAGCATTCTGTTGCAGTCTGTTGCACACATACACGCACACACACATGCACACACACACATACACACACACACACACACACACACAGCGACCAGATGAGCTTCAGCATCTCCGCCTTGAGAAGATTGCTTCATTTGGAGCCATTAGTGCGCTTATTGGACCATTATAGAGTCTGAAGGCGCTGAAATCCTGAAAAAAAAAGCACAAGTTCATCTTTACTGACTTTGAGTCCAAACTACATTCATTTCTACATACGTGTCCGGCAAATAGCTATGATTTCTGAAGCAATGCTCGAGCAAGAGCGCAAGATTTGAATTGCAATTGTATGCAAATTATATCATCATATAATGCTATGAAGTGACAAATCCAACATTTAACAAGAGCTAGCTTTTGCTGTTAATCTAATGCGCTAGCAAACCCAGTACAGTAGAACCTCATTTCCGAACACGTTCAAATCGGGTTACGATCAAAAAGTTCCACAAATTTTTTCTCTTCATGACCACACACTCTGGTGGTGAACAAAACGCTGGCAAGGTCTCGCGTTTCTGAAAAGTTTTAATGCAGAGGAAAAGGCAAATCGCATTAGACCGCTATTTTATGAAGTTAGGTCCACCAGCTAAACGGCTAAAAACGCCAGAAGCCCCAGAAATAGAAGAAATCACAAAAGAGAAAACACCTGAAGGAGAACGTCCCTCCATCACAGAGCCGGACTCTTCATCAAAACACACTAATAAAACCATGCTTACGTGCCAATACCAATAAGTGTCTACTAAAAAAGAAGTTAGTGCCCTACAGGGTGTACAGACAGTTTCAGTCCAGGTACTCTTTGAAGAGATGTATCTTTAGTCGCTGCTTAAAGACAGCAAGGGAGTCTGCAGTCCGGATGTTCAGAGGAAGTTCATTCCACCACTTAGGTGCCAAGACTGAGAAGAGTCTTGATTAATGCCTTCCAACTTTGAGCCGTGGGGGGTCGAGTCGGGAAGAGCTTGAAGCACCAAAGGTGCGGGTCGTGACTCGAGGTTTGACCATCGCAGTCAGGTAGGACGGGGCTGGACCATTTTTGGTTTGTAGGCCAGCATCAAGGTTTTGAATCGTATGCGGGCAGCAACAGGAAGACAGTGAAGCGTTCGCAGCAGTGGAGTAGTGTGGGAGAATTGTGGTGCATTAAACACCAGGCGGGCTGCTGCATTCTGGATCAGTTGAAGTAACCTCCTCTCCATCCAGTTTCCTCCTCACTGCCTTCACGCCAGAACATGACTCATGCAAGGTTAGTTGTCTGTGTTGTTTAGGGTTACTTTTTGTATAAATTAAGGATTTCTCAAACTTAATTTTTTTTTCCCTGTGCTTAAAACTCATAGAAAAATTGTTTACAGCGAGCAGTTCATAAGGCTCTAGCATGAACTTGGCCTTGCATGAACTCTTGTAGTGTTGGTTTTCTCAGTGTTAATAGATGTTTTTACATTTAGTTTACTATTACACTGTGCATTCTATGGTATAATTAACTATTTTTAGCACTTAAAAAGATGTACATACATTTACATACATTTCGTACAGTCTGGAACGGATTAATTTCATTTAAATACAATCTTATAGGGAAATTACGTTCAGGTCACGTCCAGAGTTTTGGAGCGAATTATGGTCGTGACCAGAGGTACCACTGTACAGGGCTAACAGTTAAACCAAACGATCAGCTTTCACACTAATTAGAGTGTATTTCATTTGTGTTTAACTAGAAAGACTTAGAATCTCTCTCTCTCTTTCTCTCTCTCTCTCTCTCTCTCTCTCTCTTTTTAACGCCCACAATTGACATTAGCAGTCACAAAGTACAAGTGATGTAGGGTCACTGTTCAAGGAAACGGACGCACACCAGTCAGCGTAAGTCAAAACTCTCCCTATGGCTCAGTCTGATAAATCAAAAACGCAAGCTCCAGCTCACGGTCGTAAAGAATGATCTACAGTGAGCATTTGTATCAGACGCTGATAAAAGGCATCAACAGTCAAATGAAAAATGACACGAGCCGTGCCGCACTCGTTAGTCATAATTCCTGAAACAAAGCAATTTACCCATCCTTTTCTTCTCCATGATACATTATTCTAACGTGTTCAGAGTGAGATGTCACACGTGCTGGGACACATTAGATACAGCTCGATAGAAGAGAACAGAGGAATAATGAAAGGAGCCCCGAGAGGCCATCGTACTTTATCTACACGAAGGGGTTTCATGGATACAGACAGTGTGAAGAAGCAGCAATGGGGACATTAAATGACCCATGTCTTCATCTTTTAAACATTTTGACCTTCCTTCACTGCCGGGTTCTGCCGTCCTGCCTCTGGGGCTGAGAGGTATATGATAAGATATGGAGATATCGCACATGTCCCCTGCTCTCTACCCATAATTCCCTAAAGCGGCGTATCAGAAAGAGAACACTGTAGGAGATGGATTTATTTATCCTCCCTGCTGGGGAGTCTTGCTTTTGGTTTAAAAATAGATTTGGGAACATTACTGTACATGCACCAAGCATATAAAATGAGATTCTCATTTTGAATACAGGAGAATATTTTCTCTGTTGAAGCCCAGATTTCAAAACCACAAAAAGTTTTTTTTTTTCAGTAAAGAACCACACATACCATCGTACCATGTATTTATCCATTTATAGCTACATTAAATGTTGTGAAATAAGTTAGATCATGGTTAAGAAGTATGTCATGTTTCCTAGAAACCACAAAAGTGTAAGCTGCTTCCATAAATGTTAAATGAAGGTCGGAAAACGATCACCTAACCACGTCTTTTTAAATCTGTTTATCCGAACGATTTTTCGGAATAAGTTCCTGGGATTGAGCTGTTACAATAGTAGCATAGACTTAGCATAGACTACAAAGTACAAAGCTAGTTTAAATATACAAAGTACAAAACTAGTTTAAATATACAAAGTGCAAAGCATTAAATACACAAACTACAAGGTAGTTTAAATACGCAAACTACAAGGTAGTTTAAACACACAAAGTACAAGATAGTTTAAATACACAAAGTACAAGGTAGTTTAAATACACAAACTACAAGGTTAGATTAAATACAAAAAGTATAAGGCTAGTTTAAATACACAAAGTACAAGGTAGTTTAAATACACAAAGTACAAGGCCAGATTAAATAAACAAACTACAAGGTAGTTTAAATACGCAAACTAGAAGGTAGTTTAAATACACAAAGTACAAGGTAGTTTAAACACACAAAGTAAAAGGCTAGTTTAAATACACAAACTACAAGGTAGTTTAAATACGCAAACTACAAGGTAGTTTAAACACACAAAGTACAAGGTAGTTTAAATACACAAAGTACAAGGTAGTTTAAATACACAAACTACAAGGTTAGTTTAAATACAAAAAGTATAAGTCTAGTTTAAATACACAAAGTACAAGGTAGTTTAAATATACAAAGTACAAGACTAGTTTAAATATACAAAGTACAAAACATTAAATATACAAAGTACAAGGCTAGATTAAAAATACAAAGTACAAAACATTAAATATACAAAGTACAAGGCTAGGTTAAATACAAAAAGTACAAGGCTAGTTTAAATATACAAACTACAAGGTAGTTTAAATACACAAAGCATAAGGCTAGTTTAAATACACAAAGTATAATGCTAGTTTAAAAATACAAAGTACAAGGCTAGTTAAATACACAAAGTACAAGATAGTTTAAATACACAAAGTGCAAGGTAGTTTAAATATACAAAGTACAAAGCTAGTTTAAATATACAAAGTACAAAACTAGTTTAAATATACAAAGTGCAAAGCATTAAATACACAAAGTACAAGGCTAGTTTAAATATGTACCGTACAAGGCTAGTTTAAATATACAAAGTACAAGGCTAGTTTAAATACACAAACTACAAGGTAGTTTAAATACGCAAACTACAAGGTTAGTTTAAATACACAAAGTATAAGGCTAGTTTAAATACACAAAGGACAAGGTACTTTAAATATACAAAGTACAGGACTAGTTTAAATATACAAAGTGCAAAGCATTAAATACACAAAGTACAAGGCTACTTTAAATATATAAAGTATAAGGCTAGTTTAAAAAGACAAAGTACAAGGCTAGTTTAAATGCACAAACTACAAGGTAGTTTAAATACACAAACTACAAAGAAGTTTAAATACACAAAGTACAAGGCTAGTTTAAAAATACAAAGTACAAGGCTAGTTTAAATACACAAACTACAAGGTAGTTTAAATATGCAAACTACAAGGTAGTTTAAATACACAAAGTACAAGGTAGCTTAAATATACAGTACAAACTACAAGGCAAGTTTAAATACACAAACTACAAAGTAGTTTAAAAACACAAACTACAAGGTAGTTTAAACACACAAAGTACAAGGTAGTTTAAATACTCAAAGTAAAAGGTAGTTTAAATAAACAGACTACAAGGTTAGTTTAAATACACAAAGTATAAGGCTAGTTTAAATACACAAAGTACAATGTAGTTTAAATATACAAAGTACAAGACTAGTTTAAATACACAAAGTACAAAGCTAGTTTAAATATTTAAAGCATAAGGCTAGTTTAAAAATACAAAGTACAAGGTTAGTTTAAATGCACAAACTACAAGGTAGTTTAAATACACAAAGTACAAGGCTAATTTAAATATACAAAGTACAAGGCTAGTTTACTGTAAATACACAAAGTATAAGGCTAGTTTAAATATACAAAGTACAAGGCTAGATTAAATACACAAATTACAAGGTAGTTTAAATACACAAACTACAAGGTAGTTTAAATATACAAAGTACAAGCTAGTTAAAATACATAAAGTACAAGGTAGTTTAAACACACAAAGTACAGTACAGTACAAGGTAGTTTAAATACTCAAAGTACAAGGCTAGTTTAAATACACAAAGTACAAGGCTAGTTTAAATACACAAACTACAAGGTCGTTAAAATACGCAAACTACAAGGTAGTTTAAATACACAAAGTACAAGGTAGTTTAAATACACAAACTACAAAGTAGTTTAAATATGCAAACTAAAAGGTAGTTTAAATACACAAAGTAAAAGGTAGTTTAAATACACAAACTACAAGGTTAGTTTAAATACACAAAGTATAAGGCTATTTTAAATACACAAAGTACAAGGTAGTTTAAATACACAAAGTAAAAGGTAGTTTAAATACACAAACTACAAGGTTAGTTTAAATACACAAAGTAAAAGGCTATTTTAAATACAGAAAGTACAAGGTAGTTTAAATATACAAAGTACAAGACTAGTTCAAATATACAAAGTGCAAAGCATTAAATACACAAAGTACAAAGCTAGTTTAAATATTTAAAGCATAAGGCTAGTTTAAAAATACAAAGTACAATCTAGTTTAAATACATAAAGTACAAGGTAGTTTAAATACTCAAAGTACAAGGCTAGTTTAAATATATAAGGTACAAAGCTAGTTTAAATATATAAAGTATAAGGCTAGTTTAAAAATACAAAGTACACGGCTAGTTTAAATGCACAAAGAACAAGGTAGTTTAAATACGCAAAAATACAAGGAAGTTTAAATACACAAAGTACAAGGCTAATTTAAATATACAAAGTACAAGGCTAGTTTAAATACACAAAGTATAGGGCTAGTTTAAATATACAAAGTACAAGGCTAGTTTAAATACACAAAGTACAAGGTAGTTAAAATACGCAAACTACTAGGTAGTTTAAATATACAAAGTACAAGGTAGTTTAAACACAAAGTACAAGATAGTTTAAATACACAAAGTACAAGGCTAGTTAAAATACACAAATTATAAGGCTAGTTTAAAGATACAAAGTACAAGACTAGTTTAAATACATAAACTACAAGGCAGTTTAAATACACAAAGTACAAGGTAGTTTAAATACACAAAGTACAAGGCTAGTTTAAATATACAAAGTACAAGGCTAGTTTAAATACACAAAGTATAAGGCTAGTTTAAATACACAAAGTAAAAGGCTAGTTTAAATATACAAAGTACAAGACTAGTTTAAATACATAAACTACAAGGCAGTTTAAATACACAAAGTACAAGGCTAGTTTAAATATACAAAGTACAAGGCTAGTTTAAATACACAAACTACAAGGTAGTTTAAATACGCAAACTACAATGTAGTTTAAATACACAAAGTATAAGGCTAGTATAATACACAAAAGTATAAGGCTTTTTACACAAAATACAAGGTAGTTTAAATATACCAAGTACAAGACTATTTTAAATAGACCAACTGCAAAGTATTAAATACACAAAGTACAAGGCTAGTTTAAATATATAAAGTATAAGGCTAGTTTAAATATATAAAGTACAAGGCTAGTTCAAAAATTCAAAGTACAAGGCTAGTTTAAATACGCAAACGACAAGGTAGTTTAAATACACAAAGTACAAGGTTAGTTTAAATACACAAAGTATAAGGCTAGTTTAAATACACAAAGGACAAGGTACTTTAAATATACAAAGTACAAGACTAGTTTAAATATATAAAGTATAAGGCTAGTTAAAAAAGACAAAGTACAAGGCTAGTTTAAATGCACAAAGTACAAGGCTAGTTTAAATACACAAACTACAAGGTAGTTGAAATATGCAAACTACAAGTTAGTTTAAATACACAAAGTACAAGGTAGTTTAAATATACAAACTACAAGGCTAGTTTAAATACACAAACTAAAAAGTAGTTTAAATACGCAAACTACAAGGTTAGTTTAAATATACATAGTATAAGGCTTGTTTAAATACACAAAGTACAATGTAGTTTAAATATACAAAGTACAAGACTAGTTTAAATATACAAAATGCAAAGCATTAAATACACAAAGTACAAGGCTAGTTTAAATATATAAAGCATAAGGCTAGTTTAAAAATACAAAGTACACGGTTAGTTTAAATGCACAAACTACAAGGTAGTTTAAATACACAAAGTACAAGGCTAATTTAAATATACAAAGTACAAGGCTAGTTTACTGTAATTACACAAAGTATAAGGTAGTTTAAATACGCAAACTACAAGGTAGTTTAAATATACAAAATACAAGGCTAGTTTAAATACATAAAGTACAAGGTAGTTTGAACACACAAAGTACAGTACAAGGTAGTTAAAATGCTTAAAGTACAAGGCTAGTTTAAATATATAAAGTACAAAGCCAGTTTAAATATATAAAGTATAAGGCTAGTTTAAAAATACAAAGTACAAGGCTAGTTTAAATGCACAAACTACAAGGTAGTTTAAATACTCAAAGTACAAGGTAATTTAAATGCACAAAGTACAAGGGTTATTTAAATAGACAAAGTACAAGGCTAGTTTAAATACACAAAGTATAAGGCTAGTTTAAATATACAAAGAACAAGACTAGTTTAAATACACAAACTACAAGGTAGTTTAAATATACAAAGTACAAGGTAGTTTAAACAGAAAATACAAGGTAATTTAAATGCACAAAGTACAAGGCTAGTTTAAATACAAAAAGTATAAGGCTAGTTTAAATACACAAAGTATAAGCCTAGATTAAATATACAAAGTACAAGACTAGTTTAAATACACAAACTACAAGGTAGTTTAAATACGCAAACGACAAGGAAGTTTAAATACACAAAGTACAAGGTAGTTTAAATACACAAAGTATAAGGCTAGTTTAAATACACAAAAAACAAGGTAGCTTAAATATACAAAGTACAAGACTAGTTTAAATATACAAAGTGCAAAGCATTAAATACACAAAGTACAAGGCTAGTTTAAATATATAAAGTACAAGGCTAGTTTAAATATATAAA
>JAOVYU010000029.1:17021029-17031991 GCA_025674565.1 Synodontis membranacea
GTGTGTGTGTGTGTGTGTGTGTGTGTGTGTGTGTGTGTGTGAATAACTCTCACAGTCACTCAGTTAGTCACAGACCTTGTGTGTACAGGAGTGTGATTTTGAGAGTGACAGTAATGTACATGTTTTTTTGTTCTTTTGGGCCACTACAGTGTCTGTTTCCGTGTGTGTGTGTGTGTGTGTGTGTGTGTGTGTGTGTGTGTGCGTGTACTGTGCACTACACTGTTGTTTTTCTGAAGTGCTTCGGGTAAAAGCATGACACTGATATACTCTTTTCTTTCCAAACGAGTGTCACTCTCTCAGCAGTGAAACCCTTCAGTCCTCGAGCTCTATTTTCTCAGTCGAGCTAAAATCATGTCAGTCCTCTGCTTTGGGTCAAGTTCAAAATAAACGCTGTCCATTTCCACCACCGAGGCCGTAATGTTCAGAAAACACTGTATTTTTTTTAATGTATCTGAACTTACTTACAGTAAAACATCCAGTGGATAAATAAGATCGTTGAGCGCTTTGGCTGTGACAGTGCTGCATAAAGGAAGACTTCCGTGAATGAATTATTAATTAAAAGGTAGTGAAAATTAACAGGTTTTTGAACGCGGTGTCTAAGTCATAGTTCTTAAATCTGGAGTTTAGCATGTCGTCTACTCACAGCTCACGTGACTCACTCTAACGGCTAATTAGAGGCAGAATTATCGAGTTTCTAGAGAAACAAATCCCTGAGTGTCTGCATGTGTGTTTATCTAAGCAGCTCGCACAGAAAACCAATTTCTCACAACAACTGAAATAGGATTTAGTGCACGATATGAAATGTTTCGTTGTAAAAAACAAACAAACAAAAAAAAAAAACACAGATTAAAGCTCGCTCGGAAAATCCATTCTGGGATGTGATTGGCCAGAAGGTGTTGATTAATTTCCTCTAGCAGCGGCTCTGACAGTGGTAGTGCAGCTACAAATCACAGGTTTACTGTATATATACGTGCTCCTTCTTATACTTTATTGCTTCTATAGTAACAACTCATTCACAGAGATAAAAAAAAAATAAAAAAATGTGCTTACGTTATTCGTGTCTAGGTGATCCAGATCCTCAGTGCTACGGACAGAGACATGCCTAATTTAGGACACAGGTTCTTCTTCAAATCTCCCAGAGATATCCGGAACAAGAACTTCACCATCAGAGATTATGGAAGTAAGTACTGCATGTACAGTAGTAATATTATTTATAGATATACATCTCAGCCTCCTGAACGGAAGGTTGTGGTTTCAAATCAAGTTTTCAAAGCAACTCAGGTGCTGATGCCTGGGAGTCCAAAAGAGTACAACTGTCTTGCTCTCTGGTTGGAAACGCTGGACTGTTGTGAAGGACAGAAGAGGCTTTTTTTCTTATGTTAGCCAGTCACGTATAAAGATCTTCCCAGTCATGTCCTTGTTTTTTGTTCTCAGAGTGCATGTGTGCAGACATCCCCATTATGAGCATCTCTAAGCATTGGAAAAGCTATTTCTATCGATGTAGTATACATCATCTTAGGATCTTCTTATGTTACACAATTCGAGGCTTCCTTATTGCTTATACTCCTGATCCAGTGACATGGGTAACAATGTTACCTCAAAGAAGGTTCTGGGTTCGAACTTGCCAGCCGGCTGGGGACTTTCTGTGTGGAGTTTGCATGGTCTCAACCCTAACTGGCTACTGTACATTTCCCACTGGTGTGAGCATGAGTGAATGGTTGTTTGTTCCCGTGATAGATTAACAACATTCCAAGGGTGTATCCCACTTCGGCTATAGTCATCGGGGATTGGATCCAGCTTCCCCACGACCCTAACAGATAAAGAATGGGTGAATGAATTGATGGATGAGTGCAAAGAGTCAGGGAGTCCTGGGTACTGGAAACTTATCTGTCTGGGTCCGCACTATCTCAATAATAATAATAATAATAATAATAATAATAATAATAATAATATACTAAATTTGTAGTTTCCCGCTAGTGAGGATCAGCAGTTGATTCAAGTGGACAAGACAAGTCATTTCCAGGAAAGCAAGTGGCCACAAGGTTTTCTCCTACTCCTCCTGCCCTGTCAAGTGTAATCTGCTGCTCACCCATGCACAAAAAACTCTCAACGACAGGGTCAAGGGACCTCGCGGTTAAGAGCAGGCATGTCTGCACACATTTAGACAGAGTTGTGAACACCTCCTCTGCTTATGTAAAAGACCCTCAACCAGGAACACTAAACACACTCCAAGAGCTTTTGGCTTTCTCTGGTGGTGAAAAAGTTTTGCCAGGGTGCTCAAAAGCATTATGAATTTACCAAAAAAAAAAAAGCCTTTCCACTGTTTTTCCTTGAATATATTGGTAAAGAAGGAACCAAATTCCAAATATACCATTAGACAACCATGAATTACAAAATTACTGATTCAGCAATGTGCAGCTACTTTGGAGGAAATCAGTCACCAATTTCTTAAGCTTTTGAATTGGAACTCTTCTCCAAGATTCTGATCTTATTCACCTGTCAATCTGGACCTGTTATACAGAAGAACAAAAAAAACAGGGCATTCTTTGGAGATTACAGAGACTGAGCATTCTTGAGGAAATTAAATAGGATGATTTATTCAGATTTTTTAATTTATGATAATACTGGCCTAAATACAGAGAATAATTACAACTGTTCTATCATTAAACAGCCTGGAATATGAGTCTCGCTGTACCTACCAATCTCAAAATTCATGTTTGATTGACCAAACTATGTATGCGAGTATGGAAGATCCAGTCACTGGTGCAAATTTATTCACAGAAGGAGAAGTCAGATCCTCAGCATGGGCACTACGCACTTATTAACTTGCCTTTAGTCTCATTAAACATTTTCTAAAAGTGTCTTAATTGTATGCAGATTTTATGCAGATTTGCCCGAGTGCTTAAGAACATCTGACAGTAAGCCATATTTTTTTCTGCCAGAACTACCATCTCGACTCCTCCGTGTCTGATTCTGGTCCAATCTGTAGTTGTTCCAGAGAGGAAATTTCTTCACATGACTAGAGAGACTAAAGCCTTTGTTCAACAAAACCTTCAGGAATGTAGGTTGCCATTTTATCTCATTTTATCTTCTCTGAATGCTGGTTCTCCCAGCAGGACGTCAAGCTGGTAATGCTCATAATCGTTTTATCTCCAACCACTGTCACTGGATCCTCTTTGATGCTACGTTTTATGAGTCCAAAATGTGGCTTGCCTAGTGGTAATTCTTCATTGCATCACTCTCAATCAATAACCATTTTTTTTTTCACTGGGAAGCCTTAGTGTTGAAACTCTGATCAGGATCTGAAACTATATTCTTACAACTTGTAGTGCATTTTCAATAGAAACAATGTAATATGGCAATTGGAAAAACTTGAGTCCAAAGTGCGATGTGCTTTGTAGGAGTGAAAACTGATTTATAATCAATAACACAGTGAAATGAAGCTGTTCATCCAAGCATAGAGAAAATCCCAAATGTCTGGAGCCAGGGATAGGAGTCCAAATCCCAACACTGTCACATTAGTGGCTGGTTGGTCCAAGACCCAAACAAGGGTCCAAATTCCAAACGATGTGAAATCTGTGGCCAGGGGTCCAAATCCCAACAGGGTTCCAAATCCCAGCAATGCCACATCTATGACTAAGAGTCCAAGTCCCAGTGAGGGTCCAAATCCCAATGGGGGTCCAAATCTCAACAGGAGTCCAAATTCCAGTAATGCCACATCTATGACTGTGGGTCCAAGTCTCAGTTGGGGTCCAAATCTCAAAAGGGGTCCAAATCCCAATGGGGGATCCAAATCCCAGCAATGCCACATCTCTGGTTAGAGGTCCAAGTCCCAATGGGGGTCCAAATCCCAGCAGTACCACATCAATGACTGAGAGTCCAAGTCCCAGTGGGGGTCCAAGTCCCAATGGGGGTCCAAATCCCAGCCATACCATAGTTATGACCGAGGGTCCAAATCCCAATGGAGGTCCAAGTCCCAATGGGGGTCCAAATCTCAACAGGGGTCCAAATTCCAGTAATGCCACATCTATGACTGTGGGTCCAAGTCTCAGTTGGGGTCCAAATCTCAAAAGTTGTCCAAATCCCAATGGGGGATCCAAATCCCAGCAATGCCACATCTCTGGTTGGAGGTCCAAGTCCCAATGGGGGTCCAAATCCCAGTGATGCTCCAAGAGAGTGAAATTTACCAAAAGGAGGAATAGCATTACACTGTCCACTGTCAGTCAGACTGACAATAACAATCACCTTCATGACCAGCATGTTTTGAAGGAAGCAACCTAACCTCTTTGTTTGGCATCTGTCATACGCTTAGGGGTGAAAATTAGGAACGAACAAGAAATAGGGTAAAATTTGCTTCATTTTTATGCACATTAGCTTGGTCAGGGATGCAGCAGACCCAGAACCTAGCCTGGGAACAGGTGTTACAAGTCAGGAATACTTCCTAGATGGGACACATATTCAGATACTCATTCACACCTAGGGTCATTTTGGCACAGCTCGTCCATCTACTGGAATATTTTCCAGAGAAACTGGAGAACCTGGAGAAAACCTACATGGACCCTAGGTCAGGATCACCCTGGAGGCCAAGGGTCAAAATGGGGAAAAAAATGCATTCAAGTTAATATAGTAGGATCTTAATCTCCTTTGTGTTTTTTCTATACTGAAATAAATTGACCATACACAGTAGGTATCCTTTACATGTCCCTAAACTTGAGTCACAGTGTTCCGTCTGTTCAGTTTGGGTCAACATGACCCATTTTAAATTTGTACCCAAAGTGGGATGATGTGAACCTTAACTGTGTATCTTGTTGATTGAAAATGTTTATTTTAGTACAGCAAAAATTGTATTTTATTGCAGTTTTTACCCCTAGGCATAATAGCGTAGGGGCATTTTAAACGGCACTTTTAAAAAAAATAAATAAATCCTGCTGTGCGTATTTTAAAAGTAAATGTCACAATTGATTGCTACTGTATGAAAGGAGCAGAGAAGAGAACATGCAGTACATGCTTTTGTGTGTTTTCAGACAACACGGCTGGGCTTGTGAACAGGCGTGCAGGATTTCGGAGGATGGAAAAGAGTGTGTATGAGGTGCTGGTTGTGGTGGAGGACAGTGGGTTCCCCATCCAGAGCAGCACAGGGACGCTGAGTATACGAGTCTGTGCTTGTGATGTTTCCGGCTCCGTCCTAAACTGCAGCGATAGAGCTTTTCTTCTGCCTCTGGGCCTCAGTCCTGGAGCTCTGCTGGCCATCCTGCTGTGCGTGATCATTCTCCTGGGTAAGACATGTTCACGACAAACAGATGTGGGACAGTGGGACAGATTCATAATTCAGAGTCATATTTGATCACTTATTATAGAAAGTTATAATTTCTGGTATTCTTTTTGATGGTGTTTCAGTAAAGGAGGTGTGGTTTCTGTGTCTATCAGTTCCTGTGAATGGGGTATGGCTTTTGTATCTTTTGATCCCAGTGAATTGGGCGTGGCCTGTGTATCTTTCAGTCACAGTGAAAGGGGTGTCGCCTGTGACCCAGTAAAGGAGGCATGACCAGTCAAGGAGGCATGGTTTCAGTGCCTAACCCAGTAAAGAAGACATGTCCGTTGGCTGCTTTAAATAAAACTCTTCCAGAAGTAGATACACTCCTTATGTCCAGGCGCGAGAATGGGGAGGATGGTTTATTTTTTGCCACTAGGGGGCAGTGTAGTAAAATAAAACTGGAAACCTGGTACTGGAACAGAAGCAGGAAAGAAAAACACAAATGGCTTCTTAATTACAGTCTCAGGTTTATGTAGCCAATTTTTCACGCTGCTTCCCTGCAGAATGAGTTCTTACATCAGATTCATGGCCTTGTTAAAGCCTTGCGCTTTCTTTTTTCTCTTTTTGTCTTTCTGTCAACCTCCTGCCGTCTCCATCTCTCTGTCTGTTCCTGCCTTTGCCCCATCTCTCTCCGTCTCTCTACTTTTTTCTTTATAACTGTCTTTCAGCATGACATCTGTCTCTCTTCCTCACTCTCTTGCTTGCACTTTCACACTGTTTCTCTCCTGTCTTATTGCATTCTCTCTCTCTCTCTCTCTCTCTCTCTCTCTCTCTCTCTCTCTCTCTCTCAATCATTCTCTGTATCTTCCCACAATGCTCCCTCCTTTTCTGTCTTTCTAGCTCACCCTTTAAATCTCTCTCTCTCTCTCTCTCTCTCTCTCTCTCTCTCTCTCTCTCTATCCATCTATTACCACGCTCTTTCAGTTTATCTGTCTTGTCCTTTCTCTCGTTATCTGTCCTTCTCTCTCTGTCTTTGTGTTCTGTCCTTTGTCCTCACTGTAAGAGATGGAAATGAAATGTGAGTCTGTCTGTCAGTCAGAGAAGCACGACAGCGCATCAAAACAGCGAGGAAACAGGAAGTCAGCTAATAACCTACACATGCTCTCTCTCTCACACACACACACACACACACACACACACACACACACCTCTCAGGGTCACTCTCTTCCCGATTCAGAGTCGACATAGCTCATACACTCGCATGCAATGTACATGTTTTAACACCATTCATTTAGAACACAATTACTTAATTTCACATGATCAAATATCACTACACAATTGTGTGTGTGAATGTGTGTTAGTGTTTTTGTGTCTTAGTGCAGAAACTTACTCTCTGACTTAAATGTTGCAGCGATCGTGGTGCTGTCCGTGTCTCTGAAGCGCCACAGGAAGAAAGACGCGCTGATGTCATCCAAAGAGGACGCGAGGGACAACGTGATCCGCTACGACGACGAGGGCGGAGGCGAGGAAGACACACAAGCCTTCGACATCGGAACCCTGCGCCATCCAGAGGCCATAGAGGACACGTCTGTCCACTGCTACGACCTGAGGGACGATGGGGAAGGTGAGGATGTTCACGTGTACCTCCAACAGCGGTTACAGGAGAACCACAGAGAGGCGACGGAACCACCTTACGACTCTCTGGCTACGTTCGCCTACGAGGGCGAGGGCTCGATGGCCGAGTCGCTCAGCTCCATCGAATCACAATATCATGATTCTGATATCAACAATGCTTTGACGTCAATCGAAGGTCTAGGGCCACGTTTTGACACTCTGACTCTGATCCTTGCTGGAAGAAAAGACAGCGAGGATGAAGAGCGTCTCCCGCATGCTGAGGGATCAGAACCGAGACGAGACGAATGATGCGATTTTATTTTCAGTAAAGAGCTCTATGAAAGGGAAATGCCTGGAAAGGTATTATTTCAGGCATAACACTTCAACTGAAACAGTGAGAGAGGCGTGTTCTTTTTTTTCTTTTTCGTTTTTTTTTTACTTTTCAACACCTCTCTTCAACCTGTTTTCGACTCATTTCAGTTGAAAGTTGCAAATCCTTCCAACTGCGTTTTCAGTTCAGCTTCATGTTTGCACTTGTCACGAACTGACATAAAAAAAAAAAAAAAAAAATCCTTTTGGGGGATTTTGACGCACCCCCTTTGATATGAAAAAAAAAAGTGCCTCAAAACTTATTTTCTTTTTCTCGCTCAGTTCACAGACTCATTCTTCGAAGCTAAAGCAACTTTTTCTCTGTAGCTTGAGTTTCTCAACTGTTATGGAAGAAATGTGGACTAATAAATAAAGAAATAAAGATCAAAGGCCTTCGTTTTGCTCCTTAAATTAGCGATCTCGTCTTCAGAATGCACTTTTAGTGATGCAGTGAACACTTGGTAGTATGCTAGTATTTCAATTTTCAATAACAATACAGTAATGCAAATATTTAAGTGCACTAAGTATGCAAGTATCCTATATGCTGGTATGCTAAGAGAAAGAGTGCTGGTTTGCTAGCATGCACACGAGCAAGTGTGTTAGAATGCAAATGCAGTATGCAAGTGAACAAAGTCTATGGAGTGTATATGTCAGGGCATAATTACACAAGTGTGTACGTTAAGAATGTTAGTGTGCATGTATATAGGTGAGTTAAGTATGCAAAGTAAGCTACAGTAAGTTATAATGCATCTCTGCATAACTGTGCAAAGTATGCTAATATGTTAAAATGCTAGCACGCAGTGAACAAGTGAGCTAGTGTTAACTACTTATTACTAGGTGACTAAATACTTCACGTAAAGGTGAGTTTGTTGGGAATAACGTGTCCCATACCCCGAAGGAGCGAGGTTCAACACATTTTGGAGTTTCTTCGGACATTGTTGAAGTCTGGAGGAGGTGTTGATTAGTTTTCTATAACAGCAGCTCTGCAAACCACAGGTTCATATTAATGCGCTCGTTCTATTTTTTTTTTTTTCTTTTTTCTTTTAAGTGTGATATGGTAACGTTTTCTGCCATCCATCACAGTCAGAGGTTAAAATTTGGAAAGACATAAACACCAACACTTATTAATCAAAAAGGAGGAAGGCTCTGGATCTTTGAGGCTTTGGCTTCATCAGATCCATCCTGAATATCCAATCACGTTTGGAATTGTAGGCCAAGTTGGACAGTTGAGATACAAATGTGTGGAGATGCTTGGTGATGCAGAATGGATCAGAGGTTTGCCTTTATTTGTCTCTCCAGATTGATGATGCGGCTCAAAAAAGCCTCTCAGAACGAGCACACAAACGAACGTGGTTCAATAACGAATCCGCTCGTTTGTTCCACCAGATTTATGATTACAATTTCAAAAAGCAGACCCACAAACCCTATTTCATAAACAAAGACAAATGAGACGAGGCGGAGAAAACGGACGATTGTTTCCTTTCCATTTGCATTTCAGCTCTACCCTCCCTCATAATCACATCGCCAAAAGTAGGATCTTTATGCACATACGCCTCTGGCCACGTCTCATTTCCAGGTCTACGTCCAATGAAATCCATCAAAATCCAAGCGAGTTTCTGTAAAGACAAAGCTGCGCTTCTGGTTTTATGGCTGACTTTATTATACCAATCTCTTAATTTAAGCTCAAATGTCAAGTGGATTCCAAATGTCAGATGGCACACCATGTTTTATGATAACGAGCCGCCAGACTCTTCCATCTCAACAGGACGGAGATAATTACAAGCTTTTGAAAAAAAATAAATAAATCTCGCCACATAAAAAAAGAAAAGAAATTTCAGACATTTCACGGATTCAGTTTGCTTTAGTGGACAAAACATTGGTCTTTGCAAGATCAGGAGATTGTAAGAATAAAGAGAGTGACTCAAGAACGGCTTCAGAAAGTGGGAAAAGTACATCACGCGTGTTTATTAGGAGTAGCGTAGATTACTGGATTAACAGACGCACTAGCGGAGATACTGACTTGTAAGTATGATGAAAAAACAAAAAAAAGTTGGGCGCTAAAGAAAGCAGCTAAATGTAAATGGAAAATATTTCAGATTAGATGAAGTCTACACTGGGAAAAGTACTTTAGCTAATGGACACTTTGATATCACTTTACATAAAGCGTAGAAAGGAATCCTTCCTGTAGTTATTACATTGAATATTTTATTATAAAATCAAATCCAGGCATTGTGGCACAGCCAGTTCCCTCGTTGTGTAAATGAGCCACGGGTTGGGCATCACTATCTAATCCCACCCGACCAGTTTAGCATCAGATCATCGGTGCCTTCTGGCTCAAAGAGACCGATCCAGATTCATTTTTGGATTCTACTGAGACTGATGAAATGGAAATGGAAATGGAAATGGAAAAAACCTTCCAGACGCTGCTGTAGACGTCACATCCTCCATTTATTATTAATCCGTAAAGAGTTTCTGCACCACCTTCAGTTTCAGAATCAGCAATTTCAGCTCATTCACGAGTCCACTGTTCTCGGAACCTGGGGGGAAAAAAAACCAGACCTCCGACGTGGAAAAGTGGAATGGAACGATCATGGCCGCTGACATGGCATGCTGGAGAAAAGCTTAAGATATACATTAACTTGTGTTCTCAGAATCCGTCTGTCACCTCCTTTAAAGAGTTCACTCCATAGTTCAGGGTTTCTGAAGCCCACTACCAATGGACCAAATAATCACATGAACACAATGTGGGTAATCTCTGCCTGCACTCCAATCGACAATCAGCTGCAAAAAATAGTTCTAAAATATAACATAATGCACCGGTTATTATTTAAACACCACGGCGACGGTGCCGCTTTTATTTTTAACCCGGCTTGCTCCTCTGCACAATAACACTTACAACGATTTAACACTTATCGTAGCCGATAAAGATGAACAAGTCTGCGAAACCCAAAGGAATTAGAGCAAATGTCATCAATCTGCTAAGATATGCATGACAGGATCCTGCAAACTGCATGTCGAAATCAATTACACAAGGAATTAAACAGCGTGTTGTGCTTTTCTAGTGAAATAATCAGTGACAGATTTCCTTACTGTCACCAACCAGAAGTTGCTTATTTTTTTCCTATAACGGCACATCCTGAAGTGTTTCATTCGTCTTCTCCCAGAACAATTTGCAGATAAATATCACTCTTAAATATGATAATCCTTTAATCCGCGCTTGTTTTAGTAGCTCTTGGCTTCTATCCGACGTTCCTTTGTTGGTCGCTTTAAGAACAGAAAGCCTAATAAATAGGCAATAAATGTCTTTTCGACCTTATTAGGTTGCATAAACTTAATCTACCTTATATAACTGCGAGCAATAAAACAAGCAATAAAGCATATTTTATCCACAAGGTCAGAGTAATTTACTCTGGGGCTGAAGAAATGACTTCAGTTGAAGGAGGGATGAAGTGAAATGGGTACAGTAGTAATGATCTGAGAAGTCTGACGAGTGAGGAGTCGAGGTTCATGGAAAATAATCCGCACCGAACGAGCCTCCGTGAATGAGCTGTTATTAAAGCAAAAAAAGAAGGTATTAGAGCAAGAGTTACAGCTGGACTTGCTGTCCGAGAAAGGCTGTTAATACAGACATAGTGAATATCTCCTGACCAATCAGATTGGAGAATTCAGAATTCATAGATAGAGACTGTAGATAGATAGATAGATAGATAGATAGATAGATAGAT
>JAOVYU010000029.1:17123952-17134186 GCA_025674565.1 Synodontis membranacea
ACACAGCTCCATCAGATTAACACTCGTTTACTGTAACATACACTCTCTGTACAACATCTCAAACAAGTCCAGGATACAAAACTGTACAGATGATTCATTTCCTCAAAACCTGAATCCTTCTTTTACAACGGTGTTCATTCTTTACCAGATAAACCACAGAAAGTCACAGAATCTAACGGCGATTACTCTGGAGATGAACTATCTATGGATTATTTTAGAAAACCTCTAAAAAAATCCACAAACTTATGCACCATATTAACATATATATTAATCATTACTAAAGGAAAAATCTCGATCTGAATCTTACAAGAAAAGCATGTTGTTTTTTCAGATAACTGTCAAAACATTTTTCTGTTTTTAAAATACCAAGATGTCTTCTCGTTGTACTAAGATGCTTTTCGCGTTGTAACAAAACATGTTCTTGCAGTAGCGAGAATCAAAATGAAGCAAACGAAAATAAACAGATGAGTTTAAACACTGGATTAAATCTTTCTATTTAATCTCTGCATGTTCTTGCATCCCACACATCCTTTGATTCCTGAGACCGGACACGTCCGTGTGTTTTTACGTGTCTGTGTGAGAGGTGTGTTATGTTACATCAGCCTCGCTGTGTGTTGGTTCCATCATCCATCACTTCTCAGAGCTCAGTCCATATTAAACTAATGATGGATCATTTTTATTCGTATGTAAACCAATGAGAATCCACCTCCTCCAGCGGGCCGCCCCTCACTTCCACCCTGATTCCCCCCGAGCGCCGGTGTTATTAGCTAACTCACCTTGACGGAGTCGAACAGGCTGCTGATCCCAACTGAGAGCTTTTCAGAAACTGTCCAATGCTTCTGTGCTGCTCTGCTAAATGCCAGAGGAGTGCTCGCCCCGTCCTGCCTCGCTGTCCGACCTTATTTCCTCTCCTCACTCTCAGACCGTAGAGAAAACACCGAGGGACTGTTTAACGTGAACATTTTGCTTTTTGCGCTCCGTGGCACGCTGAAATCCCGCGAGCTGGCAGGTGGGATCTGCCGAGGATGTGTGAGGTAGAATGTGTAAGGCATCCTCCGAGGCTAAACGCGAGAACATGTTTATTCGCTCTGGCGTGCAGTAGGAGATGTACGGCACAAAAGTTATCCAGTTTTACAAAGCAGCGTCTTAAAGCTCTTAAAGATTTTATGGTGTTTTTTTGAAGTCATATTTGCAGACATTTTCACAATATTCACTAAGCATCATGTGTGCACTGTTTGGTTTTGTTGAGGTTTTGCGACGAAACGCTAGTATCATTGTATGGAAAAAATAATTTATTATTCATTTATTTACTTGTGCACTTGCTCATTTCATTTCTCAGATTTAACTGATAATATTCCATTAATACTGCAAATTTGATTTCCCGTCCGTTTATTTATTTGCTTGTTTATTTTGAAACATATTTTCAATTCATTTTGCTCTCCGTGAAAAAAAAAAAATCGTAAACTAAAGTATATATTAATAGAAGTAAACAAAACAGATAGTATTTTTCTCCGTTTTATTTCATAATGTGTCGAGTGATGTCACTACTCCTAGCTTCTTTATGTTTTATAAAATGATCGATATTTTTCGTCATAATTTCCTAATAATTGTCTAATGCTCCTACACCTCTTTTCCTGACCTGTTATTCATCTCTAATAATCCATATCGTCATTTTAAATTGCTTTGGGGTAAATTTGGAGAAAAGTATTTGCAGCTAAACTTGTTTGAAAGATCGTGGTCACAACCATTGTCTTTGCCGCTCATAACTTGTAAGATTGCGGTGATTTCCACGGCGAAATTCTGTCTTCTCAATTAACACATCTCTTTAGTCCACGTCCTGCTTGTGTGTGTGTGTGTGTGTGTGTGTGTGTGTGTACATAAATATATTTCACAGTCATTGATCTGTATTTATGCTTTGAGAAAGGATTCGTCCCCGAGCGCCAGTTCCTCTCCGCAACGCCTCATCAGAATTTATGACTCACTCCTTCAATTGATGTTATGGCTGCATTTTAAACGTGGAACCTTCGGAACGCCGGCTTTCATATCGTTCAAGGTTATAGTATAGTCAACTGTAAAATAATGAAAAAGGAAGGCCGGCTCACCTTGGCCATGAAACTTTGGGCACTATAATACATTAAAGCGATACAAGAGGCAGCGCTGGCTAAACTGAACATGCTTTACGGCTTCGAATAAAGAAGCTATTTGTCGCAATCGGATTTTCTGCACTTATCTTTGATCAGGTTGCTACTTAGCCAAAAGATGATATTACAGAAATGGAGTGTGTGTATTACACCATGCTATAATGCTCTTCTTCGGGAGTTAAAACTGGAGCCAGGAACTTCCTGAAGCTATTGATCGGCGAGACAGCCAGGAGTTTTGGCTTCCTTGCCATGCTAATCAGTTTTATCCTTGAGGCTTTGTGGACTTAGAACCGTCTGTTTTCTGTCTGCTGAAGCTCCACGCTACGTTTCTTCATGTGTCTTAGCTTCAGTTTTCTTACAGTTTGTGCTTGATATTTCTTTACAGGCCATAACTTTATCCTAACACGTATCAACTCAACTGACACGGCTCTGAGTTATGCTAGCAAATCTGTTCTTGCTTTTGTTTTGTTGATCGCAATTTTAGAATTTATCGTGCAAAGACTCTCTGTGTACAAGGCTCTATTTTATGAATTAGTTCATAAAAAAATTCTTAATATTTTTTTATCTACAACCCTAAAAATTAACCTAAACAACAAGACTGCCATTTTTATTTAGTAATTTAATTTAATTTAATTTAATAACTTAAAACATAAATTTACAAATAAACGTCTTAAAATGTTCATAGAAATAAATAAACACAAGTTCATCCAAGTTCAATAATTGCTAAAAATTCTTACTGATTACTTTTGCTATGCTAGCACGTCCATGTACACTAGCTGACTAGACGCTAGTAAGTTTTAATCCAGCATAATACAACACGCTCATTTTTATTCATTATTTAAAATTTAGATTGTAGAAGAGGTTGGTTTTAATTTTACAGCGCTGCAGTTCAGGCTGACAGGTATTGACTTTAAATGTGCTGCATAAACAAAGACAACGTGACTTGGCTCCGTTCGGAGCTAGCATTAAAATGCAGCAGTTTCTTACTTCTCCTGCTAGAAGTACAGTGAACTAAAAGCAGTCTTATGAATCAATATGTAGTTTTCTTTTAAGTAAAGAGCCTCCATTTAACATACACTACTGGTCAAAAGTTTTAGAACACTGGAACTTTGGCTTTCTTTGCAATTTCTCTGTAGGAAAGACCTACATTTTTAAGTGTTATGATGGTCTGTGTCTCTTCCATTGTTAATTGCCTTTTTCTCGCCATTTTTGTAGCAACACACTACTTTCTGCAGGTACGATACTGTTCAACTGATGCTCACGAGGGTATGGTACCACAGTGTGTTCCAGCACTGCTTTTATGCAGACAGAGAGGGTTGTAAGTAATCCAGTAATGTTGGAACACCTGTGGGAATCAGTAGCACCAGCTTTCAAGGCTTGTTCACCTCCATTGCTGCAGAAAAGCTTTAAATTGTTAACCCATTTTGTATTCCCTGAAAAAGGCCTTTTTGTATAATTCTGAAATGTACATTATTTTTTAACCTCTGGCAGTTCACCGCTTACCTTTGTACCATTTCAAGCTATTCATTGGACCTCAACGACTTGAATTGCAATAAATGACTGGAAAAAATTCTTTTGACCAGTGTTCTAAAACTTTTGACCGGTAGTGTGCGTGACTCAATCTGCAAACTATTCTTCGTTATCAGCTAAAACAGATTTACATGGAGTTCATATTTAGTTTGGAGCACATTGTTTATTTTCAAGTAAAATACTGTAATTATTATAGATACATAGCTGTATTTTACAGCCGTGCCGCCCTGAAAATGCCCAAACTTGCCTCCTCTCGGAAGCTAAGCAGGGGCGGGCCTGGCTAGTACTTGGATGGGAGACTGCCAGGGAATACCGGGTGCTTTAAAAAGACCAAAAGACTCCTGTGTATTCATGCATGCCAGTCCCAAGGGTCCGGATAAATGAGGAGGGTTGCGTCAGGAAGGGCATCCGGCATAAAAAGCTCTGCCAAATCAAGCATGTGGACAAAAAGATCCGCTGTGGCGACCCGTAAACGCGAGCAGCCGAAAGGAAAAAAAAAAAAAAAATTACCTATATATATTTACTGACCTGTACCAGTTTTGTCTGAAGCTGTACATAATCAGTTCACAAATAGCATTTAGTAAAGTCCAAGTATGCTTTAGCATTGTTAACAATAATAGCATTTACATTGTAAATTTTAAGTACAATCACACTATAAAGTATAATAATCTTACTATAAGTAAAATCTTACTATAAAGGTCACCCATTACCATCTCTAAATCACCTCTTTAGTATTATCACGCATGACTGGTGGTGTAACGTTTGGCTTATTCATTTTTTTGTTAGAAATATGGAACGTATTTTATACACTTTAACACTCTGTGCTGAACCAAATGATGATCCATGTGTTTTATGTGGAACCCATGGGAAACATTCATATTCCTCTTTGTTAAAAGAAACTGGCCTCTGTTCACTACTCTGCTATAAAGTCTACATTTTTTCCATGCCATATTGATAGCGGAGTCATGAACATTTAGCCAGAATGAGTTATAAAATGACTTTGTGTCTCTCTCTGGACTCATAGACCTCAAGGACTTCAGTGAACTTTTTCACTACTGTAGAAAGTCGCATAGGACAAATACTTTTACTAGCGCTTGCACTAACTTTTTTTTTTTTTTTTTGTCACTTAATTTGCCAAACATTAACATGCTGCAGCATGAAATAGATCTAATTATGCATTTCAGTAGGTCACACTGTATCTACATATCAAAGGCTGCACATTGGCATTTATCTCAATGTCAGCTTCTAATGAGCAACCTGAGATCCTGAGGTATATAATAAGCCCAGGTGCTAATAATTAGTTCATGCACTGTCAGAAAACGACGTGTTTTACTGGTAAATTTTGCTCAAAGCAATGTGTCTGGCTGAGATTTGCTTCTAATTTCCAGCCGTATTTGCAGGGTGGTCTGCAGCAGTGCTGATTCCTCAGGGCATGTACAGATGCAATGCGCTAACCCGACCTGTTTTTCTCTCCAGCCATCTTCCATTCCATCGGGAAAGTGTGCGTTGGTGTGTATGAAGCTTAGAAAACCTGTTGGCCTGTGAGTTACTCAGTAATTGGGCATGGCAGAGAGTGTGTGTGTGTGTGTGTGTGTGTGTGTGTGTGTGTGTGTGTGTGTATCTT
This sequence comes from Synodontis membranacea, assembly GCA_025674565.1. NCBI lineage: Eukaryota > Metazoa > Chordata > Actinopteri > Siluriformes > Mochokidae > Synodontis > Synodontis membranacea. Next base: position 17,129,248 of record JAOVYU010000029.1, read on the forward strand.
TAAGAGGCTTGAATTCACTGAGGGGTCACAAACTTTTTGCCAGGTTTCAGCTCTTGTGCTGTTACTTAATTGGGAAGTGAAGCTCTGACTGAAATGTCACAGTCCAATTAATCTTTTGTTCCCTGCTAATAGAAATGAACACTCTGGTGACGCTGTGTGATGATGTTTTTTTTTTTTTTTTTTTAATGAACTAACTTTAAACCTGTTGAGACCCCAAGTCCTACAAATGCACCAGTGAGTAAAGGTTCTGTAAAAGAGCTGACTTAAAACTACAAATTAGTAGCAAATTTACAATTCATGCACAACATCGATTTGAGCTAAGAGCTGTCCCTGAGGTTCACTGTAAAGACTCTCATACAAAACAATAATGACTGTCATATAAGGCCAGTATGAAATATATAAATATGTGAATGACCCACACATCTACACTTTCTCTCACAGTTTAACCACTTTCTCTATCTTACAAAAAACGTTTAACCAATCCCGCTCACATACAAAGAAAGCTTGACCAATCCCAACTACTCCCACTTGAAAGTTTTCCCAATCCCAATTACTCCCAACTGAAAATTTTACCAATCCCGACTACTCCCACAGAAAGTTCTACCAATCTCAACTGCTACCAACCGAAAGTTTTCCCAATCCCATCTACTCCTAACCAAAAGTTTCACCAATCCCGACAACTCACAACTGAAAGTTTTCCCAATCCCTACTTCTCCCAACTGAAAGTTTTCCCAATCCAGACTACTCCCAACTGTAAATTTTCCCAATCCCGACTACTTCAAGCTGAAGGTTTTCCCAATCCCAACTACCTCCAACTGAAATGTTTACCAATCATGACTACTCCCACAGAAAGTTTTACCAGTCCAGACTATTCCCAACTGAAGGTTTTCCCAGTCCCGACTACTTCCACAGAATGTTTTCCAAATCCTGACTACTCCCACAGAAAATTTTTCCTAATCCCGTCTGCTCCTAACCAAAAGTTTTCCCAATCCGACTTCTCCCACAGAAGGTTTTACCAATCCCATCTACTCCTAACCAAAAGTTTTCCAAATCCGACTTTACCCAACTGAAAGTTTTACCAATCCTGACCACTCCCAACTGAAAGTTTTCCCAATCCCAACAACCCCCAACTGAAAATTTTACCAATCCCGACTACTCCCACAGAAAGTTTTACCAACCCCATCTACTTCCTACTGAAAGTTTTCAAAATCCTAACTACCCCACAGAAAGTTTCACTAATCCCAACTGCTCCCACAAAACTTTTGTCCAATCCCATCTACTGCCACAAGAAACCTGAATAATCCCACACCCACTCACAGAAAGTTTGACCACTGCCAAATATTCCCACAAAATATCTGACTAATCCCAGCTACTCCCACAGACAGTTTGATCAGTCCCTACGTCCTCCACTAAAAAATGACCAATCCTGCCAATAGCTATAGAAAGTTCGACCGGTTTGACCAATCCCAACTACCCCAACTAAAAAGTTTTTACCAGTTCCACCTGCTTCACCCACAATTAGTTTGACCAGGTTGGACCAATCCCATTGTTACCTAAATAAATTTTTTGTCTTTCTGCTATCATCAGTTCAGGTGTCGTTATATGCAACATATTTTGCTGTATTGCTTCCTCATTTCCCTTCTCTCTTTTGACTTCATTTCCCATCATTTTGACCTGTGACAATTTTGCATACTTAAGTGATTATCCCTGAATACTCCTTGCACTTTCTGTCCTGTAGCTATGCCTCCTCATGAGAAAATAATTAAAATAATAAAAATGCATTTTTTTTTTTTCTCTTGGTTATAGGCGTCATCAGGACAGCACTGGCCAACATGGACAGAGAAACCAGAGAAATGTACTCCATCATCATCCAAGCCAAAGACATGGCCGGTTCAGTGGGGGGTCTTTCAGGGTCCACCACGGTCAACATCACACTCACCGACGTCAACGACAATCCACCCAGGTTTCCTCAAAGTGCGTGAAGCTTCACTCTTTTCAAACTAGTTTGTTCTTGTCATGTACAAATGCTGTCCACTTAACATCAGAATTTAACCCCAGTACAAAGTTCTGTTTCAGGATTCTACATTCTGTACATATAATAGCTGTTATGTTTTCCAGAAAACTACCAGCTGTACGTCCCCGAGTCTGCTCAGGTTGGGAAAGCTGTGGGAAAAATCAAAGCAAATGACGAAGACCTCGGAATCAACGCAGAGATGGAGTACAAGATCACCAATGAGGAAGGGGCAGCCATGTTTTCCATCTCTGCTGACAGTGACAAGAGAGAAGGGGTCATCTCCCTGAAAAAGGTTTGAAAAGCATTCCCACCATTCATATACAGAAATAAAACCAGCATTTGGAGGTGAACATTTACCCAGAATGACTGCTATTTCAAATCATAACCATTGCTGAAACAAACTGGTGCAATTTACCAGTTCCCTCAATTTTAAAAACTGAAAAATATATAATTTTGTGTTCTCGATTTTGATTGGTCAGAAGGTATTGATGAATTTTCTATAACAGCAGCTCTGACAATACTGCAGCTTCACATCACAGGTTTATATTAATGCGCTCGCTTTAATACAGCGAAGTTGATATGTTTAAGTTTTCTGTAAGGACACGTTTATTTAATGTTAACGTAAGGAGTCTCCAGTGTCAGTACTTTGTAACAGTTAGAGGTTTAAGAGAAATAAAATTCAACAGGATGTGCTGTTATAGGAAAGGAATGAATTTAGGAGTGGAAACAGTAACACCAGTGACTTCAGCATGTAGATTTTGAAAATAAATTCTATGCGTCTGTATTTCTCTCTGTACAGCATCTGGATTATGAGAAGAAAAAGGCCTACAGCTTGAGCATTGAGGGATCGAATACACACCTGGACCCTCGTTTCTCACACCTGGGCCCGTTCAAAGACACCACCACGCTGAAGATCATCGTCGGGGACGTGGACGAAGCGCCGATCTTTCCTATGGATTATTACATCATGGATGTCTATGAAAACGCACCGGCCGGCACAGACGTCGGCGTCGTGATGGCTCAAGACCCCGACAACTCCAGGGGAAAAATCAGGTGACTACTGGAGAGAACAAATTAAACAAATCATCTGCTGTGATGCATGACATCCATGTCCATGGGATTATTTTTGTGTGATTTAGCTGGTGACAGGTGACACTGTGATGTTGTGATATTGTCACTTCCTATATGTTTTGTAAGACTTTTAGAGCAGTGCGTATCAAGCATGCCATGCGTGCACTGTTTAGCATTTTCCCCACTGTGTCCAAATTGCTAGCTAATTAGCGAGGCCCCTAGCGAGCTGAATTGGACGCCGCTGTCACGCGTAAGCAGTTCGACTGTGTAAAGTATCACACAGGGAATGAGCTTTACCTGAATTAGGAGTAAACACAAAGAGAAGCAAAAAATAATGTTTAGAAATAGAGGATGAGATGAACTCCTCACTGCGATACAATAAATAATGGCACCTTCATTTGCCTCCGTGTTCTGGTTTTGTTTCCGAGTAACTACTTTAGCTTCTTGTCATAATATAATAATCAACAACAGGGTGTCGGGATGAAGTCGAGTTACAGTTACGTCCCTCGTCGTTGATTGTTTTCCTGTTTTCCCTTGAAGCTTTGTAAAGCAAGGTGCTCCAGCTTGCAATTTTTCAGTAAAAAACTGAAGTGTACAGAAGAAACGGGCTCAGTTTTGCACACGCTTCTACTCCCATCGGAATGCTGGAACTGGAACAACTGGATGTTCACTCGGGAATCAACTCCCGAGTGTTGATGCGGTTTCAGTGCATTAGCTCCTCTTGCTTATTCGGCATGGCTGATTTAAATATTTAAATATTCTGCACGCTCAGCGACTTCTCTGTAGTTTAATGAGATATCATTATGTTTACTCAGAGAAGAACAGATAAATTAGCTATGCATGTCTTCGTTTGACATGGAGCTCTGATCCACAGGTACTCCATCGACGAAAGTGCAGACGGAGAGACGCTTTTCAGCATCGATGAGAACAGCGGCCTCATTAAAACCACGGCGAGTCTAGATCGAGAGGGCGTGGCCTGGCACAACATCACTGTCAGTGCTGCAGAGGTTGGTAAGTAACTACACCGTCAATCCACAATCTCCACAAAGCCACTCATTTTTACAGATTCCATTTAATGGCTTTTTTCTTCCCCAAGCCCCACCCCTAAAGTACTATTGACCAATCATAACTCAGCAATTGTAATAACTGCTCCATATTTGGGAACGTCGGCTTGTCTGAGTGAAATGAGAGCTGCTTCGAGTAGGTGTGTTGTTTGACCATGTATGGAAATGTGGGCGTGTCTTTAAGTGAGAGTAGCTAACATCAGTTGACAAGATTGTTCCATATGTTTTAATCTCTGCTAACTTTAGCCAGCTAGCTAACATTGGCTAACATTTACTAGGTAACCAACATGAACTAGCCTGACGATTTCTGAAAGAATTTTTTAAGTCATAATGTTTATGATCTTTACCACTAGTGTTAACTTTCTAGCTAACGTGCGAATGTTTGTCAGATATCTAAAAACTGTTAACCCAGGAATTCTGAGATTACGTTTAAATAATATTCATAAATTTTCATGCTAGATGCTATCCAACTAGCTAAAATGAGATAATTGAATAACTAACTAGCTAATTGCTAAAATTAATATATGTAATCTTCACTGTTACGTTGTCTAGAAGGTTTAAAAAAAACTAACATGCCAGGATATTTCTGATGCAGTTATAAAACCTGTGTGTTTTCAATGTATCTGCTCAGAAACGCCCATGAGATCAAAGACATGCCCCTCTATACAACTCAAAGACACGCCCCTCCATACAACTCAATGACGCGCCCCTCCATACAACTCAAAGACACGCCCCTCTATACAACTCAAAGACATGCCCCTCTATACAACTCAAAGACACGCCCCTCCAT
>JAOVYU010000029.1:17185700-17202034 GCA_025674565.1 Synodontis membranacea
ACTGGACATTCGGGAGGTGTCGACGCGGCTTTCGGAAATTGCCGGAAATCACGCAACCTGCTCTCACTCGTAGACACCGTTCAGCCAGTCGACTAGACACATGGAACATGAAGTGGAACATGTCGATGCGGCCTATGGTAACTGAGAGACGGACGAAAAACCCTATTTTTTTGGCCGGTTTATTATTATTATTATATACTACCCGTTTTTCGGTAATTAATGGGGGTCGTACCATGCAGCGGACCCATGGCATTGTGATTGGAAAACGTCTGGCCTATCCGGGAATAGTGAGGTATTACTTTTATAAGGGGTGCGCATTACCATGGCGACGCTATTCATGCTCAAGCGCACCCGAGGGTCCATAGGGCTCCATTCAGGGTGCCAGAACTTTCGCATTTGTGGCAAATATTTTGCCCATAGACTCCTATTCATTTCATGTGAAAAGGGTCAAAAACACTGGAGATGCCATATGCCATAATGCCATTGCATTGATCTGGCCAAAAGGGTGAAAAGCACTCGAGATTCCAAACAGTGTTCATGAGGCAAAACCATGCAACCTGCTCTTACTCGGGCAGACCGCTCAGCTGCAGAGGATAGGGTCAAAGGAGAGGTGTTAGCATTAGCCCATTAGCATGCCAACATGCTAACATGTTGTGAAACTTGCCAGGGTGGTCTGTTGCATGCCCATGTGACCTCTGGTGGTGTTAGCATTAGCCCGTTAGCATGCTAGCATGCTAATATGCCATGACGCTCTGTGACCTCGACACATGGCCTCTGGTGGTGTTAGCATTAGCCTGTTAGCACACTAGCATGCTAATATGCTGACATGCTCCAGTTAAGGTTAGACTTGCCATGACGCTCTGTGACCTCGATACGTGGCCTCTGGTGGTGTTAGCGTTAGCATGTTGGCACCGTGCACCACCCATCTCAAAATTTCTTCAGGAATTTTGCACACTGTTTCTAGTTTTATTTATTAAAGTCTCTGATGACAACAGTAACAAAGACGTTTATACTTTTTTTAGGTGGTTTCTAGGTTTTTTCCTTACATTTTTTTTTCTTGTTTCACGCCTGACATCAATTTGCTCTTTTCTAAAAAGTCTGGAACAGCTGAAAGCCTAAAAATACACACTGGTACTTGGTAAGAAAAAAGCAAACATGAAAATGGATTTAGACATGAAACTTTAACCCCGAGAGAGTAACAGCACCAGCAGCTTTTGTTACGCCGCTAACCCTAAGACTAACACATGACATGTTTACTCTGACATCCAATTTTGTCTTTATTTTGCACTTATAAAAGTCTACAGCTTTTGTATTCTTTAATGGATCAGTTTTTATATTCAGCTTGTATCTGCTGAAGCTGCACCACACATGCTAATGAGCTAACATGTAGCCTGAGAGATGACAGATGTTAGCCTCTAAGCACTGAAACCCGTCAGCAGTTTATTAGCCAAACTAATAAACAACGTTGAAGCAGAGGAACATTTTGAAGACCTGAAGCTGCTTGAATCAGACAGAACGAAACCTTTTACGCTGGATTCTTCCATCTAGAAAAAAAAAGTTTCAATAATTCAGATGATTTAATAATTCAGTGATGAAATGCTTTAATTTTACTGCAGAGTTACTTTCTCATTATCCATCAGCGTTTGTGACTGCAGCTAAATTAGACGCCACCAAGAACCGGTTTATTAAAGATGAACTTCAAGGTCAGAACTGAATCAAATTTTATATGCTCATGCGGCATAGCTTTAGAGCGCACGCGCAGACCCAACTTGTAAATACAGAGCAAATAGCAAACAGCTCGGGTTTATTCCTGTTCAAAAGCTCCATCTGTCCTGTAATTCACTGTCTGAGCATGAAACATGGCACAAAAAATAAGAACTGAACAATATTATTTATAACTGATTTGTATTTTAGAGACCATCAGGGCAAAAGGGGCGGGGCTTGAATGAATGAGCTGAGGTTAGGTAACAATTTGCATAATTATACTGTGTATAATTATTCATTTCATTTATAGATTTCACACCAATATTTTAGAGTAAATAAAACTAACTGTATGATAGAAGAGTTTTTTCATTTTGTTTTATCTTTTTTTATGTACTTATTTCCAATTCAGCAGCTCAGGCCCTGAATTATTAAATGTTCATGTGCAAAAAAAAAAAAAAAATGACCATGAACAAAATATTTAAAAAATATGGTTATGTCAGGATGTGTGGGCGGAGCTAGAAATAGTGCAGACAATTAATTGGTCAACAGAATCGTCAGGATTCAATGACAGAAAATATGCAACTGCTTCAATTTTTATTGCTGTATTTTAATGTCCCCTGATAAAGATTGCACTCCATATTTGATCTGCTTGACACAAAATTAACGTATTGGAACCATCTATGCTGTGTGTGCTGCTTACCTTTGCATTTTTCATCACCCAAGCTGGGCTTTTTTTGTGCTGCTGTAGAAGTAGAAATCAGCAATGTGTGTTAGATACGAACGCTTCATGATTTCCGCTCCTTAGATTATTAGTTAGTTACATAAATCACTAGTTAGTTACATAAGTTTCTATTCTTTTCAGGTCACAAGGGGGCGCTCTGTGACATAAACCTGTTCCCTAAATGATAGTAAAGTGAGCTTTTTTAGTGACTCTATTTTAAAAATAATGGCACCCCCTGGTGGTCAGGGGGAATTTAAGGGACCACTTACTAGAACCTGTGTGTGTGTGTGTGTGTGTGTGTGTGTGTGTGTAAGACTGCACTGGATCATCTTCGGTCTCTCTGTTCTACATGCTCCATGACTGATCGTGTGTGTGTGTCGCTATGACAGATCCCTCCATGTGAATCTCGGCACGAAGCCTCTCGAAGGAAAAACCTGCTTTTAGAGAACTCTGAATCTTCACTTCCTTGCTCCCGAGACACTTTTACCACCTTCACTATTCACAAAAGTAGATCAATGGAAGGCAAGGTCATGGGAATTACGTGGTAACAGCAGTTTTCTAAAATATCTCTCTTATGAGCTAGTCCAAGATTTAGAGTTATTAAAATGAGATATGATGGGATAAAAAGCCACGCCTCATTCAATTAAAGCCCAAACAAATTGTTAGTTGAATAAATTGAGATGTTTATTGTGATGTTAGCAAGAATGAACGTAGGAGATGATGCATGTATCCAACAAGTCCAAATGTGTCACAGTAATGTTTATGCTTTATGGCTTAGAACTACACTGTACTGTTTAAAAACTGTTTAAAGTTACGCACACTGTGATTAACAGGTTAGGAAGCCACACCTCCTTCACTGTGATTGACAGGTAAGGAAACCACACCCAATTTACTGTGATTGATGTGTACAAAAAGCCATGCCTCCTTCATTGACATTGATTCACAAACGCCACGCCTCCTTTACTACTCTGAAAGAGGAAACACCTTCTTCACTGACACTAATAGAAATAAAGGCCACACCTCCTTTACTGACTCTGCTAGAGGCCACACCTCCTTCACTGATACTAATTGATACAATGGAAATTTCGCTTAGAACAAAGTCCCTAGAGGCCACACCTACTTAACTGACACCTGTATGCACATAGGCCACTCCTCTTTCACTGAATCTGACTGATACAGAGGCCACTCCTCCTTCACTGAGACTAACAGATACATAGGCCATGCCTCCTTCATTGAAGCTAATAGAAACAAAGGCCAGGCCTCCATCTCTAAAAACGACACCCACAGAGGCCACGCCTCCCTCATTGTTACTGACTGTTACAAAGGCCACGCCTCAATCACTGAGTCTAACTGATACAGAGGCCACGCCTCCCTCATCGTTACTGACTGATACAGAGGCCACGCCTCCTTCACTGAGTCTAACTGATATATAGGCCACGCCTCCCTCATCGTTACTGACTGATACAGAGGCCACGCCTCCTTCACTGAGTCTAACTGATATATAGGCCACGCCTCCCTCATCGTTACTGACTGATACAGAGGCCGCGCCTCAATCACTGAGTCTAACTGATACAGAGGCCACGCCTTCCTCATCATTACTGACTGATACAGAGGCCACACCTCCTTCAGACTAATATGGAGGAAGGAAGAGAGAAACATGGCGTTCAGATCTGTTCAGGCTCAGAGCTGAGTGATTCAGTGGACCTATCATAAATATTACAATTAAACACTTCACTCTTCCACATCTGTGACTCTCTCTGGCGTTAATTAACACACCAATTTTTGTTACAACTTCTTTCTAGCGAAATATTTCCTTCTGAATCTGACTCACACTCCGCTGTACACCTGTGATGAGCTTCACCTGATATGTTAAAAAAGGAAAAAAAAAAAAAAAAAACATGCTGTGATTCTGTCTGAAGCCCTCGGCAGCTTTTTGAGTGCAGATACATTAGCATATCTATTATTTTCACTCCATGCAATTTGCGTTGGCCATGAAATAAAACACAGAGCATTAGCGTTAGCAAAAAAAACGGAGTGCTAACTGGAGTAGCTGAGAAGCTCTAAAATCACATTATTAAGTATCTGTACAGCTCTTCAGTTCTCAAACCGTATACTGTACATGCATCAGAGAGCAAACACATAATAAAGGAATAAACCACTACAGGGTGTGCTGCTAAAGGAAATAAACAACCAGCGGTGATGTGATTCAGCCGAAACATTTACTGCTCCAGTACTACAGTAATTTGCTAAAGACTGCAACTTTTTTATTTATTAAAGAACAACAAATATTTAATGTCATGGAAAGTCCACGGAACAAGTTAGCTCCTTTTCTCACTTATGTTTTAAGTGTCTCCTGAAAAGGTCACCATATCAATGTGTGTGTTTTTCTTTGTTAAGAAAATAAAAGTTGTGTATTTCTGCTTTTAAAAAAAATAGTTACATACATAAAATGCACAGTAGGCTGTTAGAACTGATTCCTTTATCCTGACACCACCTAAATAGTTATAAATAAGAGACACTTTTTTATTTCTTTTATCTGCTCATGCGTGCACAACATTCCCGTCACGTGACCAGGTGTGTTTACACCAACTCGCTCTCCTGTCGAGCACTTCAGCATTCCAGTTGAGTCAAACTAAAGCAAAAGGACATTTTTCTTTACATAAACTCTGTTAAATTATTTCCTGCAGGCTGGAGAACATCCTGTAACCACAACGGAGCTGCAGGAATGTCGAAGCAAATCGAACGTGAACACAGCAGGAAGCCGTTATGTTGTTTTGCGGCTCCATTATCATCCCGACAGCAAACCAGTTTGAGGCAGAAGAGATATATATATATAAAAAAAGACACAGGATGCATGAATGGGTGTTTCAGAAGGCTCGGTTTTAAACAAATTGCTTTTAACAAGAAGAAAAACATTGATGCATCTGTTGTTCAAGATGGAGGATTTGTAAGCGTTTCCCAGTCACATGCAGAGTCACGGAATAAAAATAACGCGAAAAATACAGAGATCAATTTGTCGCAGACGGGATAAACCGGCTCGTGGTCAGTTGTGAGAGTCCTAACAACAAGGACATTGACGTTCGCTGTTCATTCTCTTCACAGCGTGACCTTTACTTGGGTCAATGTTTGCTAGCCTGTGTCCAAATCAGACAACAATGAACACATTCAGCCTCATAGTTTCATTCATTTCACATTTTTGCTTTCACGATCAGACCTACAGATTCACTGCACACGTTAGCGAGCTACAGCTACAGAGCATTCCATTCTCACCAACTACATCATCGCGAGGATCACTTTTATTTCAGCGTTCTAAAAGTAAAAATGATGCCATTATTATCACCAGCCTCTCTTCACTCTTTCTTCTGAAGTTAACTATGCAAAAAGAAAACAATACGCAACATATAGTTTGTTTTTGTTGTTGTTGTTGTTACTGAGAAACCAAAAAGTGTAATCTAGTCTGTCTCTGGAGATTTCAGAAAACGTAAAGTTCCAGCTTTAGCTCTGACTGATACAAAGCGCTGACACTGGAGACTCCTTCCGTAAATGTCACATGAACGATTACTGTGATCAACTCCTTCTCAGAACAACAGCACTACTGTAGATCTTAATAAACTCTTTATCAAATTAAACACAGATTAGACAAATGTGAGTTATTATATGTTTATAAAAATATGTTCTGTAGAAATCTAGCGTTAGCGTCGTGCAGGCAAGATGTGTGATCATTAACACTGATTGATCAGATGCATTTTCTGCATCACTGCACATTCGTTCTAAATATGGCTTGGGGTCTGTACCGCATCAGGTGTGTCTAAATAAGAGACAGTCTTAATAAGAGACAGTACAGATCAGCTCTGAATATGTAAAAGCCAGAGAGTTGATGAGGAACATGTTTCAGGGTGAACTGCGCTGCCCCCTGCTGTTCAACATGAGAGAATGCAGCTGGATTTCTGCTGCCCATTAAATTACAGTTATAGAATGTTTGTTTTTGGTTTTGTTTTGTTGTTTTTTTTCCAGATGTGTTGAGATAAAAGTAGCCCAGTGGTCAATGACTGTTTTTGCCAATTTTTATTCATAACGTTTATGAAAAATATATATTTGAATAATTAATTTTATAATGTTTTTTTGACCAAAGCTCTAAAACAGTTGTGTATTATTACAGATACTGTTATAAAGTTGCACAATTCTCTCTCTCTCTCTCTCTCTCACTCTCTCTCTCTCTCTCTCACTCTCTCTCTCTCTCTCTCACTCTCTCTCTCTCTCTCTCTCGCTCTCTCACACACACACACACACACACACACACACACACACACACACACAAGTTCATATGATATGATTTTCAAAGTGAGCCAGCACGTTGATAGACTGAAAAGAATGAATTGATTCTAATGAATGAATAAATGACTGAATTAATAGAAAGTCATTCCATAACAAAGAAATAAAGGGATGAGCAACCAAAAATAAGTAAATTCATTAATTCGTTCATTTAATAAAGGATCTCTGGTTGTTTATCAAATTTTCTGTTCCTTTTTTTTTCTCATCATACACGTCACATTTCTTTACCTAAAGCCCAAGGAGCCAGGGGGTAGGGGTGTACAAACTTTTAAGCATGGATCCTCCTTTTCTTTTTAAACACCGAAGCGAACAGACTGAGAGATTGAGATTTAACAGACGGTGAGGTTTCAGTTTGCTCTCCAGAAGTAAAGCGCTTGTCATCTTCAAGGCTGAATGATTTGAATTATTTAGTGGCAGGAAAAAAATGAGAGTGAGCGAAAGAGTGAATACTCCAGTTACAGTCACAGAACCAGGAGATGGATGGATGAGGAGATGGATGGAGCAGAAATAGAAAATGTGGATCTCAGCAATACATCTGTGGCCATTTTTAATAACTCAGTATGTGGATGAAAACACAGTAACTCCCTGATTCCCTAACTGATTCACACTACCGAGTGTCCCTAAGAATCCAACACATGGGAGTGAACATGGTTCATCCAATTAATGCACAGAGCCCCTTGTATTTCCACATCTATACACACACACACACACACACACACAAACATTTCCATATATGGACTCAAAGATATACCAAAGATAATAGATTCATTGTTTCATAAGACACGCCTACATTCCCATCTATAGTTCCAAAGTCACAGAAAAATATTTAAATACACACTCTCATCGGCACGCCCACATTTCCATATATGGACTCAGATGTGTTTCTTGTGCTTTACATATACCAATGGATATAGATTTCGTGTTTCTACTCGAAGACGTCCATGTATGGTTTTATATAAGACACGCCCACATTTCTATCTATGGTCTTAAAGGCATGTCCACACAGAGCTGCTTGCATTTCCATGGATACACTCACCGACACGCCCACATTTCCATATATGGACTCAAAGACACACCTCTTCTAGTAGGCATATACAAATTGAATTAATAAAAAAAAATAATAATAAAAATGATTAAATCCCAACATGCCTCTCCTCAGAGGTGTATTTTTCTTTTTAACCAGACCTCTGGGAGGCTTCAGGACCTGCAAGACCCGGTTACAGCTTGCTAAAAAGTGCTTATTAAAATGCCAGCGGCTGTGGGTGAGTCTCAGCTGAGATGAAGGCTTAACCTTTACAAGACTAATGAAGTGAGGAAAGTGTTGTGGAAACAAGGACATGCAGGGTCACTGATGCAGAGAGCTCCTTTTTCAGATCACTCAACACCCACACTCGTCTCCACTCTCCACATCTGGGCCTGAATTAATCTCCAGAGGAGAGAAAAGGAACGGGATTATGTGGAAGACCCGACTTTAACGGCACTCAGAATTAAAGGTGCGAGCAGCGATGATTGGGCCCTCGTACCGCGGCACGCGCGTGTAATCAGGGCCATGATCAGTGCAGCCACAAACTCTTTGGACCGTCGGACGCTGGGAAACAGAGTCCATGGTGGCAGACACGATGTATTTCGCACTTGTTGTTGCTTCCTGTGTCCACTATGTGGTGCTAGAAAAAAAAAATGCAACAGACATTCCTTATGATGCAGTATATGAAGTGAAGACCAACCAGTCAGGAAGAGTAAATTTCCAATTCCTATTCTCCAGTTTTATTCCATTAAAAAAAAAAAAACAGTTCCTCTCCGTAAATTCACAGTGTAGGGAAAAAAGAAATAGTTAAACAGGACAAGAAATGTGAAGAGTGAAGTATGAAAGCAGTTGGGAGTAAAAAATTAAAGCAGTGATGAGTCTGAAATATCTTTTCTTAGTAAAAGAAGAAAGAAAAAAAAAAACAGGACATGCCAGCATTTCTCACGGCATTTTTTTTTCACTCTGTCATTTCAACATATTTAGTTGGAGAATGGCAGAAGACTGTGCATCTGGCAATAATCTGATATCATCATGAGAGATGAGGGTTCTTCAGTAGAGGGAAGAAAAATAACAGATGCCTTTTCTGGGACGAGAAAAGATAAAAGATGTAGTGTTGCTCTTTAAGCACCAGGTGGCGGTGTAACTGGAGATTTATAAGCATCAGCTTTATTCCTCTTCTTTTATTTTATTTTTTACCTGATTTAATGATTAATATGTTGATTATTGCTATTCTCATGGACTGTACATGTAATATGAACTGTACTCCACCCTGACATTTTAATGATCTGTCTTGCTTTATTTGGATGTTACAAATAACATTTTTGGAAGGAAAAAAAAAAAAAGCATGCACAGAATCAGTACATACAGTAATTACAACAATATCCTCCAATTTTCTGACAAAGGAAACTGTAGATGTCATTCTCATTAATTACTGTACTATTCATTTCATGTCGTTTTCATATTTTTGTCATTACTGTTGCACTTTCCTAAGTGTTATATTCATATTTTACTTAGTTTCCTTAATATTCCTAGATGGAATAAAAATTCCTCTGTCCAGAATGAATTCACAAAAGGTTGCATCTTATAATTTTTTTTCCATAAAGTGACGTACAAAAAAAAACAGAAGTTTTATTAGGAAATGTGTAAAAATGTAAAGCTGAATAGCAATTTTGAAAGACAGAAATAATAAATGTGGATTATAAATATATTCTGAATCTGATTTTTTAAATTATTATTATTATTATTATTTTTATCAGAAACTGACTCTGAATCAGACTCTGAGTCTGAAATTGATTCTGATTCTGACTCTGGACCTGTTGAGCTTGTTGCTTGAGTAATCAGTTGTTGTTGTTTTTTCATGTTATCAGGTCTTTGTCATGTAGAGAGCAACATTCCAGTAATCACGTCTCTTGTTACGCATCACTTTGTCTGACTCTTGACAATTGTGTGATGTGTTTACACACCTTGGGAGAACATTGTAGGAGGACACTGTTAAAAAAACCATGAGTACAAAGACTTAAAATTAAAATGCTAATAATACACTTTAGAGAAAAATCTCTAATGAATAATCATGTAAAACGATATTATGTATTTGTCATAGAGGATGAATAATAAATTTAGAAATGAATTAATTTAGTAATAATAATATTCAGCTCAAAATATATCTTTTCTTTAAAAACGTGGCTGACGTCATCATGTTCTTGATCTTTGCGCTTACACTGTGATTGGAAAAGAAAATTCTGAAAGTTCTGTGCAAGTAAATCTTATCATCTTATAAAATCAAATATCACTATATTATATAATTATATATTAATCAGTAAACCCTCTGACTCTCTACTTCAGTGTACAGTATGCTAATCAGGTGTTATGCATCACACGTCCTGTAGATGGCAGTGTAAATACATGTGAATAAACATTACCACACAATAAATGTCTCTCCAGTCCTGATGAGTTTGTTTATTATCTAATCATCAAGCCTTATTTTAGAATTTGCATCTTGCATGATTTTTATCTTTGTTTCATCAAAGTTGATTATGTGCCTTGGACCATCATTTGCATATTTCCATGGAATGCTTTCTATTTCCACTCTCTTATAAATAATAAAGAGTTCCAGAGAGTTCAGGCTGAGCGTGACTGAGTAAAGTTGCACACGGCTGTGTGTCCAGGTCATTCACAGCAGAGCAATGGCAGTGAAAAAAATGATTCAGAATCAGAAAGAATCAGAATCATTTTTTGATCGAGAAAGTTTCAGCTATCTTTCTATCTTATGCTTTCTAACGCAGATTTAACATTAGTTCAGTGTAAATTGAAAAAAGTTTACTTACTGCTTCATTTAAGTTCGATTTTTTTGTTCATCAATTGCACATCAGTTGTTTAAATTTAGCTAGTTAATCTGGTTAAGGCTGTAACATGCCAGGTTATAACCAACAATTCGTTTAAGAATTATGACAAAAACAACTTCTTTCACCTTGTCTATAAGAAAATGCAAAAAAAATAAATAAAGATACTCCTAAGGAGACTGAGAATGTGAGCTATTATTCACCCAAAACACTGTGTGGGAGTTTCGGATGAATAACAAGATTTAACAAGATTCTAACCTCAGAGTGATAGGGAAGGTCATGACTAGACAAAGAGGGTTCAGAGAAAGAGAACGATCCTCCACCAGTCACTCGTGCGTCCTTGGTTTATCTGTTAAACACACCCAGTAAAAATAGCAGCTAAAATATCTTTAACGTGAGCATTACTTCCATTTTTCCTGTTAGAATAACCTACACAGGGAACCTACACAAGGAACCTACATAGGGAACCTACACAGGGAACCTACATAGGGAACCAACACAGGGAACCTACGTAGGGAAGAGTTAAGTGAAGTGTTCAAATCTTCAGACTCCAGTAGACAAAGGGAGAGATTTCAAGATTCTTGTTTTACAATTTTTACAATGGCAAGTTTCCTTACACTTCAGTGCAAAAGTGTGGTTTTAAATTATTTTACAATGTGTCTACAGAAACTGTCTACAGAAAGAAATAGTCCTAATCAAACCTGAATATTAACATTTGTGAATTTTCCAGTGGATATGAAACACATTTCTCTTAAAGGGGATGCAAACTTTTGCACTCGACTATATAAATGTACAGTAGATTGATTTCTGATATGCAATAGTATAAAAGTTGTTAATAATAAAATGCAGTTGTGGAGATTTAGCTATGTTTATTAAACGTTTAGCTAGTTAACCTAAGTTAACTGATGCTAGCTTTCAAAATGGCCACATTGTAAGCAGAGTGCGATCTAGGGGGGAGCAGGGGGAGCTATAGCTCCCCTAGTGGTGACATGAGCTCCCCTGGAAACAAGATTTGTGAAATTTTGGGGGAGCTCTTAAATATTGATATGATGACCAAATAAATGTCATTTTGGGCATGGATTTTCTCACAGGTGTAAAATAAGTAAAATAAAATTATATTTAGAGCTTATTACTCATGAAAAAACATAGCCTGCTTGCATGCTCGGGATCGGGGTATTTATATGCGCACGTGATCGCCGACGGGGGTGGGTTAAAAAATCGCAGACCGGGGTATTTATATGTGTGCGTGATCGCCGAATGGGGGGTGAGAAATCGCGGATCGGGGTATTTATATGCGCGCGCGATTGCCGACAGGGGTGTGGGGATTGCAAGCGGACTTGCCGCGGCACACCTCATGACTTCTCACGGCACACAGGTTGGGAAACACTGGGCTATAGCCCATGTGAACATCTGAAACAATGTAAGTTTTTGAGTTGAGAAGCCTAATTTTAAGTTAATTTAATTAAACAGTCAAATTTTACTTTGGTGGTCCGTGGATTATTTATTATCAGGTGGATTGAAGTTTGCGTAGCCCATATATGTGTATATGCTCGGGAAATCTGTTAAAATGAAATGAACCTTATCCATCGGGGCATTTCATGTAAATATTGTACAGACCTATAAATGGCATCACCCATGTGCACCGAACTTTGCACCCCCCCCCCTCCCGCCCGCCCGGCTCTCCCGGAGACGGTGGTATAGTTCACACACTGATTGTAGGTACCCCTTAATGTATAAACGTTAAATCTTCTTGTAATGCCCTGTGTAAAGTCGGGCTTGGTCATAAGACATGTTATGAGCGCTACTTAAAATGCATCATATTGGCATGAACTTTATCGAGAGCTAAGTCTAATGCTGGTTCATAGATAATTGTAAATAATTTGCATAAAGCCTTTCGAATGCATTATAGCATGATATGAACATGTTGATCATTTATTATAGATTCGCTTTCAGAGAATGTTACAGAATTTTCCTCTGTCCTGTCATCATGTTTGTCCTGTTCTTAGAAAAAACTCACGATGGAGGAATTGTAGAACCGTTTCTTGGAAGCTAAGAACTTGCATTTATCCAATGAACCATTAAAGAACCCTTTATTCCAAGAACGGATGACCGGCCACTGAAAGTGCATTATGATGTGCCATGTTTATCTGATCAGACAAAAATGGTAGCAAAACTGCATGCACACAGTCAGGTTAGCATAAGCATGATGTTATCTAAGCAGGGCTTAACCTCAGGAGCATAATTATTGGTCACACTGCCCACTGATTATGGGGAGAACCACTTCCAAAGGTGGAACATGCAAAAAAAAAAAGCCGCCTGGTTTGTAGTTTATTTATGTAATGCAGTGTGGTCAGGAAGCAAAAAGGCAGAAGCTTCAGCGGAAAGTCAGGATGAGAAAATAATTTGCTTAGTGTGACTGGCTGTGTGCAGGGCTGGCTGGGGTGGCCGGGGGGGGGGCACAGAGTGGGGTGTGGGGTGGCCTTAACAAAACAAATTAACATCTGATTATATAAACATGCAAATGTTAAAGCTCGACACACAGCATGTTTCAGCTTATGTTTGTTTCCTTCTTGTGTTTTCAACAGATTTCTAGAGTCTTCTGTTTATTTTTGTATCTGTAATCATTTATTTTCACAATTTTCACTAATATTGCAGTCAAATCTCCAACATCTATCAAAAAAGGAATAATTCAACTCTTTATTAATCTTTATTAATCTAAGAAATACCCATAAACTAAAAAAAGAATCCAGTAAATAACAACAGAAACCAAAAAAAAACAAAACCTTGAAGTACAAACATGCAATTTTGTTTTTTTTTTTGTTTGTTTGTTTGTTTTTTGTGTTTGTTTGTTTTTTTTGCTATTAAATCTATTATTTTATTTCATTTTAAAATAAAACAGGTTGTACGGAGCGACAGCAGTGTCCAGGGTTCTGTCCTGCTCTCCACGTGTCCATAAGGGTTTCCTCCTGGTTCTGTAGTTTCCTCCTTTCTTACAAAAACATGTTCATAGATCTGTGGGTGACTATAATAAATGAAGGAGCATGTGAATATGAAACTTAAAGGGCATAACAGCTTGCATTCAAAGCCCTGAGCATGTCGAGTCACTGAAATAGAACTAAATGAAGCAAGTATAGGCAATAAGACACACATCTGAATGTAAGCTTTCATGTTCATGACATCTTGCGCAAACAAACTCCAAATGCGTTTCAGTGGTGCGTGTATTTTTCTTATTTTTATCTTTTCATCTCGGTTCACACTGAGGTGGCATTTGAGTTTTGATCTTACTGCATGTACGGTTCTGTCCTGTTTTCGTCATGCAACCTAAGCAGCCGTTTTCTCATGCAACCGTGGAATTTGTAGCCTAAATAAAGCCATAACTGATACTGTAGATAAAAAAAAAATAAACAAAAAAAAACACGGTGCTGTTTACGATGTCACATAGTGCTCCAATTCCCCAGCAGTATCCACGATTAACTGGAACTATTTTCTATAGATCACAGACTGATTTGTATGTTATTTATCTCCCTGTAGACCATTCCCGCCATCCGTCTGAGTAATACAGAGGCTCTGTGTTTCAGTTACACACAATCCGGTACTGAGATCTCTAAACACCTGACGGAGCCCAGAAAATGAACAAAGGCTCCACAAATCGGAGAGTGAAAGCTGATCTACAGTGTCAGTGCAATCGCAGGTGCTTTTCAGGTGCTGCTTTCAGCTTTCATCAGCTCAGGATTTAAAAGAGGTTTTATTTTGGGAAAATAATGAAAAGGGGGGGTGGGGGGGCAGTGAGTAAGCAGAATTTTCATTACTTTGAAAGAGCGTGACAGATCCACAGGTCACGGGAGACACGATGTGCACAGAATGTTCATGGTGCTGGTAGCATCATGTTGTTGGGATGCTTTTCTTCAGCAGGGACATGGATGAATGGAGAAAATACGGGCAAAAGATGTGCTGGAATTTGCCACTCTGTTTTGTTTTTTAACAAATAAGTATAAGTTTATAATTCAGCCAAATGACAGATGCAATATTCGACAGCGTTATATATATAGGATCTCAAACAGCCTACATCTGAGTTTCATGACTTTCCTAGTAACAATCAATAAGGTAGAACTTTTCCTTCTAAAATCTAAAGTCTAATCAGACTAATCAGATGGCTGGCAAGATATTTACACATTTACCCCATAGTGAAAATACGACATGATATCAGTGCAAAAGTTTGCATCCCCTTTTTGAATACGTTATTAACACATTCTCTAATAACTTGTATTTTGCTCCGTTGCCTTTATAACTGCATCAAACTCTTTTTCATTTTTGATTTAGCCTTGTATTTTGTTTTTTAAAGGATATACAAATTTAATCCCTAAGCTAAAGATATCCAATTCTTCCAGTACTTTAAAAGTTAGCTAAAGTTAGCTAGCTGCTGAAAGCACTGTAAAGGTCTTAAATCTGGACATTTTTCATCTTATTTTGTAAATTATTTCATTTAATTTGATTAAAAAAATGTATTCCCCCCAAAAAAAAAAAATCCATCTTTGGCATTTTCACCCACCTCTTTATATTGTATTGCACTTTGATTTTATTTATTTATTTGTTTGTTTGCTTTCTTTTGACAAAATTGAGTTATAAACTCATGGAAGGAAAGGCTCTAATTCTAGATTCTAAAAGTAAAAATTTCATCCCTTGGCACAGTTCTTCTTTCCTGTTGTGGTACTTTTCCCTTTTTTTGCTCAGAAACTGAACATTTCTGAACGTTTTCAGTTCTATACAGTTTACATTACTGTGTTAACAATCTTTTGTATTTATTGTTTTTGGTTTATTTTCATTTATTTATTAAGCAGAGTTACTACTATTGCTCCAAAGTTGATTATTTTCTACTAGCAGCATATCATGAAGTGTTTTATTCCACTTATACCACTGAGATTTGGCATTTCAGTTACAGTTTTCTGTTTATTAGTGAATCTCACGTCATGCCTGTTATCCATTTAGAGCTACATTTAACGTTTTAGAACGTCCTCAAAGTTCCTCGAGTTCCTGTTCTTCCTTACGTTACAGCAGCTTTAAACAGCTGATCCTTCCCTCACCGGCTGAGTCTGACACTGGAGACTCCTTCCAATAATAATAATAATAAACAAACATCTCCTCAGAGGTCACTCATTATTTTTTTTAACCTGTTTATATGGAGAGTCCGTCGTAAACAGCAAGATATTTACACATTTGTCGTAAACAGCAAGATATTGTCCGTCTGTGAATGAGCCGTTACTATGGAAACGATAGCGTTTTAGACTTCAGAATTCAGACTGTGAGACAGAAGGATGCAGAACTGAAAAGCCTGATGTGAAGAGATGTGGTTTATTTGATCATCTTTCAGTTTTTCCTTTTGTTGAGCAGCGAAAGATTAAGATGTTTTGGAAATGACTGTAGAGAAATCCAGACAAAACACACATGTGTGTGTAGATGCCTGTGTGTTTTGTCTGTGGGGAAAAGATTAAAGGGCATTTACCTCTGAATCAGCCGAAGGTCCCACTGCACGATAACCATGAAAATGCAGTTGCTATGGAAACTGTGAGCATTGAGGCGTTACAAACAAGGAAGCGAAAAGAGACGAAGACGAAACGGGGGCGAGAAGGACAGAGATGGGCAGTGTGTGTGTGTGTGTGTGTTTGTGTGTGTGTGTGTGTGTGTGAGAGAGAGAGAGAGAGAGAGAGAGAGAGAG
>JAOVYU010000029.1:17297154-17308395 GCA_025674565.1 Synodontis membranacea
TTGTTGATTATATGTTACTCTTATGCTTACAGGTGCACACACAAACACACACACACACACACACACACACACACACACACACACACACAGTGTCCTGGCGCTGAATGGATGGGCGGAGTGTTTGTATATAATCTGTGATATACTGTTCCTCTACTGCTACCAGGGACACCACAGCAGGTCTCTGGGGTTGTTTTATTTTATTTTATTTTTTTTTAAATCTCTTTCCTCTCTGATTTGTCTCTGAACTCTTCCTCGCCGTGTAAAATATCTCTCTCCATCTCCCCGACGTCACACCCATCTCCTGCTGAAGCCTGGACCACTTCTAATCTAATCTAATGTAATCTAATTTAATCTAACCTAGTGCCCGTGGACCCTCGGATACTCGTCATCGTACACATCATACTCCACCTTCCTGCCTTGGAAGAGACAAACCCGGTCGTCCATAGCACGGCTCAAGTGACGCGTGAGAAATCAGATCAGAGGGCAAAGGTCAAGTGATGATCTCACCTACTGGAAACACTGCATTGGTCTTTTCCACAAATGTGAAGGTGTTTATGGAACGATTTGGCCATAGATGTCTAAACTTTACCCTGAATCAAGCAGGTTCGGTGTCTTTAGTTTTGCACCGGAGCTACGCGGCTACTGTAGCTAGCGTGTAACGACCGTCACCAAGAATCTTGGTTTCTAAACTCTCCCTTCAAACTTTCATTTTAAGAGGTGGGTCCAAAAGGGCAGAAAGACCACAAAGGGCTTTTTGAGGACCACACCCAAGTTACTGTGTTGAGCTAGCTGGCTGTGTAGTGTTTGTTAGTGTAAGAGTAAAAAAGAAAATTACTTAATCATGGGGTGTCAAACAAACCGACTCTGAATACGAGGAATTTTTCCCGATGCTAACTATATAAGTTTAACTAACATACTACAGCGACAGCTCTGATTTCCTTTATATCAAGCTTGTGCTAATAAACTAGTTTCAAACAGTCTAAAGAAGTGGATGTAGTTTGAGGGAGACGTTTACAATTCTGAACATAAAATGTCGTGAGTGAGACTGTTAGCTAGATTAGCCTCATGTCTGATTGACTGCATTAGCGGTAAGTTTAATCCTTCGCCAAATCGTTCCTTTAACACTTTAACTGTACAGACAGAAACATCTTGTTGGACTTCTTTCTCCTTTCGCTCCATCATATAACTTTATATTTCTATATTTCCAACTGCATTTTTCCTTAATTGTAATGTTTGGGTGAAACGCGGCAGCGGGACAGGGTATGTTATGTTAAAAAAAAAAAAAAAGCAATATTTCATAACCAATCAGCGTGACACTGATGATGAAGAGGCCTACTGCGTGTAAAAGTCGGATTATTGCTAATGAAAGAAGATGCCTTCACTATTCTGTAGCCACTTCTGTTTCCTCTTCTGTCGCTTGCTATTGTAAACGCTTCTCAGTGACCCCCGCCCCCTCTCGCGGAAATGTGTTCTCTGTTTTAAACCCTGTGACACGTTTAGAAACATATCGTTTAGTGCATATTATACAAATTTACTTCCTTTTTTATGTAGAATTCAGATATTTTATGGATATAAGCCAATAGCGGTGCTTATGTAGCCCCGCCCCTAAAAAGAAACTTTATCGAGTGTTTAAATGAAATCAAAACTACAAAAAGGCAAACTTTTGATCGTCGTTCAAGTTCAGTTCGTAAGC
This sequence comes from Synodontis membranacea, assembly GCA_025674565.1. NCBI lineage: Eukaryota > Metazoa > Chordata > Actinopteri > Siluriformes > Mochokidae > Synodontis > Synodontis membranacea. Next base: position 17,298,848 of record JAOVYU010000029.1, read on the forward strand.
CTACTACCGAGCTTTTTGGAGTTTTTTTTTTTGGTTTGATTTTTTTTTTTTTTTTTAAATGTACACTGTATTGTCGCCCATTGGGGGAGTGGCTCTCAGTCATGTGACTCAGTTTGTCCAATCCTGCCAGGTGGGCCGGACTTATCTCAGGACGAAACATGGACGCAGTGGGCGCAGCAAAATCAGGGTCTCCCAGTGGTCATGTTCTGTGTCTGAGTGTGTGTGTGTGTGTGTGTGTGAAAGGATGCGTGATGTGGTTTTTTTTTTTTGCGTGTACGTCTCGAAAAGTGCTTCCTAACTTCGTTTCTGTTCAGATGAAGTCGAGTAGCCTCCTAAATCTGTGCACACGACCCATATTTTAGTCCGTAGTGTTTGTACAGAAACTTTACGACAACGCGCATGCAGACCTGTTACCATAGAAACACTGTATATCCTATTTGTACTTTAATTCTTGTATTTATTTATTTACTTATTTATTTACCTTTTTAATGTATTTATTTATTGTTCATTTTTTTTTGTATGATTTGGGTTCTGTTCAGTGATCAGTCATGCTCCCTTCATTTTGTGAATATGTTGTACTGTATGTATAGACATGTTGTGTGCAGACAGACGACAAACACACAATAAATTCTGCAAACTTTTATTCCTCTTGCTGTCTGTGCCCTAACTCAGGCAATACACGTGTACAATACACACACAATACACACGTACATCGCATACTGAAGAAAGTGTTTATCTTTAGCAGCGCCTCATTCCCTCAGCTTCATAATGTCATCTGCTGGGTTCCTCTGATCTTAGTTATTAGCTTTCAATGCTTTATGATGTTCCCCGTAAAGCTCCCTGATGCTATTTGCTTGTTTCCTAAGTAATTAGTCACTAGATTTTAAAACTTGCTAATTTGCAAGGTCCCAAATGCCCCAGCCCCTAATGCCTCAGACCCTCAATGCTCAGCCTTTACTGCTTGACCTCTAAATGTTCAGCACCTAACTATCTGACCTCTAACTTCTACTCGACGTCTACTAACTTCTAAGCCCTTAACTTCTCAGCCCCTAAATTCTCAGTCTCTAACTTTTCAGTCTCTAGCTGTTGGTCAGCAGCTTCCAAAGCCAGCTGATTTTTTTTCTCATCTTGGTTTCATTAACACTCATTAAGTAATGAAGACTTGCTTTCTCAGAGCCTGTACAGGACAGGAGCGGCAATTCCGACTTCATACACCAGAGGGAGCATCGCTTTGCTCGGGTTCCATGTAGAGCCCATAAGCCTAGTGGACTGTGGACTTTTATTACTTTATTAGACCTGATTATACTGACACTGGTATCAAGAATATTAATTTTAGACAAAAGAGTTTCTATTTCGTAGCTTCTTAAAGTGAATCTAATTGGAACCTTAAAAACTTCTGTTATTGGCCCTGACATAGAACTTTTAAACTTAGGGGTTCTGTAGGATAAAGGACTATGTACTATGTAGATGAAGTACACTTAAAAAGGGGGGGGGTTCATAGATTTGTTATGGTTCCATCTTTATTAAGGAGTTCTACTTGGGTCGTTTCTTAAAGAGAAACCCACTGCAATTGGATCCTACATAGAAGCTTTGAGCTCTTATAGAGAACCTCAGGACAATTCAAAGAACCTTCCAAGGTGGTGGTATGGAATGTACTTTAAGGTATGTAAAGGTTCTTCAACTTTTTTGCATTCTCGATGGGTTCTTCTTGAAAACTTTTTACAAATAATTATTCGGATTCAGGGTCTTACATAGAACTTTAAAGAGTTTTCTCATCTTCTATTTTATAAAGTCTTGCAATGCTGCTTGAGCCTGAGCTTTTTGCTCGACTTAGATGCTTTAAAAGGGGTTCTTGGTGTAGTGGAGGGTTCTTAGCTGAGAGTGAAACACACTGTTGGTTTATTCTCTCAGAGGAAGATCCAAAGAACACTTAAGGTTTCTGGGTTTAAAATTGTTTTTCTAATATTGTTGATTTAAAGTCCATGTTTAAATATTTGTTCCTTGGGTTCTGTACTCTTTTTTTGCATTGTATATTATAGTTTGTAATACTTTGTTTTATGTGAATAACCTAATTTTACAATGTGTTGGGTTCTTTCCCGTTAAATGTTTGGTAAGGAGAACAATTTGGGACTTAAGTCTTAGTCCTACAGAATGGCAAGAGAAGAAGAAAACGCTAAGGTAAGACTTTGAGTTGTTTTAACCTCCATATATCTGTCTTAAGCTGAAATACAGTGAAGTGCAATAAATGAGCCAAGAATTTAATTAATTATGTAGAAGATTCTGAGTTACTGTGGATTAAACCTGAGGGAAGATCCATGAGGAGTATCATTTGGTTTACTCGGAAACACAGAAGCTTAACGATTTAATGTTTTAGCTTAGAATTAAACTTAAAGATTAGCTATTTTTATTCAATTTTATAATTATATAATTAATATTAGACTTAAGCACCTGTGTTTTTCTCTATACACTGCAATGTTTCTTAAACATAATGAAAATAATATGAATTTTATGTATCCTTGGTCCTGAATTTTAAAATTGTTGTTTTTTTTTTTTTTCTGCCAAAGTCACAGAGTTGAATGAACACCTTTAGCTACTGACATAAATTATCTGTCATTCATGATGTTAAAGGAGTTAACGTCTGTTGAATGTTCAGACTCTCGGAAATAGCCTGGGGGCAAACAGAGCTTGTCCAGATTAACACAGAAATCAATGAGTCTAGGTTATGATGGGTGAAGCAATAATCCTCTTAAATCTTAAAGAAGATAAACCTATTAATGTGCACAGCACCTTTAAACCAAATGTTTCTCATTTGAGAATGGGTCGGAAATTATGATTGTATTATATCTAGTTAAATACAAAAGGGTACTATACTGTACTGTACCTTTCCTTGTCACTGAAGAGGGCCCATTAAGAATACTTTCTTTTTTCTATTGTGGGAAGGTGCGTATATAGCCTATTTAAAGCTCTAAATTGACATTAAGGTCCACTTGTGTACCATTTTTAAACAAGGTTCTTATTTTTATGTTATCAGGTGAAATATGCTAAATAAAGGTAAAGAAGATAAGGGTACCACCCCAGTGACAAGGAAGGGTAGTTCTTAAAAACTTTTAGCAAGATCTGGTACTAAAATCTGGAATAAATAAGCTATATGATGCAATAATAAACTGATCTTAGGTCATAGAATAAGAATGTTAAAAAAAAAAAAAAAACTTTAAGAAGAAATATGACGTCATAGGATTCGTCCTTTGCATTACCTTTACGCACTAAGGACACGTTCCTGGAAGCAAGCTTGTGCCATTGGCTCAGTGTACAAGTTTATAAATCGGTATTATCCGTGCTGACTGCTTTAATGTGTGCACAGGGTGGAATTCACACATTGGTGCTGGACTACATGGACACAGAGACCGGAAAATCAGGACACAATGTCTCAGTTGAAAAACAAGTGTTGATGCGCTGCATCCCTCCAGCGCGCCTCTAATTTGTCCAGCAGTCTGCAGAGCGGAGCGGCTCTGTGCGCGCTGTGTGCCGCATGTGGTGGGATTCCCAGGATCCCCTCTCTCCATCCCCACTCCCTAACTGCCCTGTCCGGGGTTGCCAGATCTAGGAATGTAGGTGGGAGTTACAGTACGAGTTTTTTTTTTTTTTTTTTTTTTTTTTTTTTTAGCAGTTTTTAGGTTGGTTGTAATGGAGTAAGCGTTTAAAGAATATCCTGAAACCAAACTAGTCACACATTTCGTTCACTTATATTCGAATTTATTATAAACACGATTATTTTAGAAACCACTTATCTTTCTTTGCAACAAGTTTCCTATCAAATATTCTGCTGCGACAATCCTATAGGCTACAACTTGAGACCTTTATAGTACTGTGATGGTTTGTCATAAGAAATCTATAATCCCAAACCATAGACACGTTTTATTTTCTCTCCACATTTTCAGCCCAAGAGGTCACACAAAAGTATTTTTGTATTTTTCATTTGTATATTTTAGGGGTTCTTCAAATTAAGACCATTTTAGGGACCACTTATGTTTTCCAAGCCTTCGCAACAAGGTTCTTAGAGAAGAACCTCTAGAACCTTTTCCGTTCTTATAATTTGGCGTGATGGTTTAAGTGTTTTCAGGTTAACTGTAAAAAATATTCTCCTTTATTCTGCATTCATATAAACTCTTAACTTACTTATAGTGTCACTCAAAATCATGCTGCACCAAAATCATGCTTCACACTGCAATGTGAAGGACGCAGCATACTCCAGGACCAGACTGAGTAACGTGTGCTTTGTAAAATTCTCCTTTAATATTAGGGGATTGCCATATTAGGACTGGTATTAGGGATCGTTCATCATTTGAAAATTCTTTAAACAAGTTTCCAGTGGCGCCATTTAGTGCACTGATCTTGACTCTGGCAGAAAACCCCCTTAAATCATCCAGCTTCATTAGATGTGATTATTTGACTGATATTATTCATATTACCTTTCCGGATCATGCGAGGGAAAAAAAGTAACAGCTTCAGATTCATTTCTTTATTACTGGAATATTTCATATTTTAGTTCTCTCCACTCGTGGATCCCGCTTGTACTGTATGAACACACTGATGAAAATCTGGCAACCTTGCCGTAAAGACCTCTGCAGGTTCTTCGGGTACCTGGGCACTTAAAAGCATGATGAATCCATTAAAAGCTTTTTAGGACAAGGCCAAAGCGCGAGGCCTTTTGTGTTCCACCATTAGCCAAAACGAACAAAAGACAATTTAAGAATATAAAGTATTCCTGCGTATTCTTTATCGATTGAAACATGTGTACGTCTTTAATTGGTTTAAATGTGTTGGTGCATGATGTCATGGTTGTGAATTTTTCTTTTTTCTTTTTCTTTCTTTCTTTTTTTTTTTTTAGCACTTTTAGGTTAGTGTTTTCTGCTCTTCTCTCAGTTGATCATTTTATTGACAAGCTCAAGATGAGTTTACACTTTGCAGAAGAAGTAATGAATTAAGGGAAATATTGTGTCAGAGAACTCAATTAATGTCACTGAACTCCCTCAACCTCCTCCTTTCTTGTAATCTGTTCTAATCTTATCCCAGCCCTAAATCCTGTTTCACACCGCAGATTACACGGATTAGCCAAAACAGAGCAAGGATTAAATCTCTTGGGAACACGTTTTCTTTTCAGATAATGAAAGTATGTTCCGAATAAATCAGTCTTATCTATTTTTTCCCCCCTTCATCTGCTCTTCCAGACTTCCAGCTAGCGCCGACAGTAGGACGCAATGCATCACGTGGGCCATGCGGCAAGACGTGTCATTTATAATATTCTCCATTGTACCGTCTGTTGAGAAAAAAAGAAGACAAATCCGAGATCCAAGTGTTGCTATTCCCAGGCCGGCCCCCGGTCTGCAGCGGTCACCGCCGCCGCTGAGGCTCTGACATTTGGCTTAATTGATTGTGCGAAGGTGGCGGTCACGGTGGCGCCGTCTGCGCTTCTCCACCAGCGCGCGTTTCCCGTTCCACCTGTTCTGTGTAGCCTACATGCGCGTGAATGCAAACGCATAGAATTTAGAAATTCATTTTATTTAAAAATAAATAAATAAATAAAATTATGTAAATATATGTTATGCATGGCTACGGTGGAAACTAGCGTAGAAAGTGACATATTTTTTCCCCCTTTGTGTAAGTTGAGGTGACTGATCGGCTGTGTTTCAATTCTCTTATTCCTACATTCAGTGCTCAGAATGCTTATACACTAACTAGAGCATCAATAAGGTCATCACTGGTTCTTTCATTTCAGTTCCCCATGGCAAGTAATTAAACACCTTAATTTTAAAGTGTAAATAGTCTTGTCTGCATAAACCTATGTGTCGCATATTGTGGCTATTTTATAATCAGAAAATGCCTCCAATATTAAAATAGAATGAAATTGGTGAAGTGATGAAGCTATAGATCAGCACCTAGCGTTATCATCATTTCTTTTTACTCGAAGAACTAGTTCAAGGCCAACTTTAAAAATGTGTAATGGCACTGTCTAAGTGTAACTTATCATGCAGTTACTTTATTATTATTATTATTATTATTATTAAACTTTAGGCTAGTTTTTTCTTGTCGCTGCGTCTTTATTGCCTATGTATATTTCACCAGAAAGCGATGATAAAAATGGAATTTTAAAGTGATTACGGTACATAAATGAGCAGCCTTTTAGAGTGAAGGTTTAAATGAGCAATACACACATCGGGCGAAATATGTCAAACAAAATATGTCATGACCACAAAGTTCTGTCTAAAAGTTGCCGCGTGTCTCATCATCATCATCATCTAATCATGAGTATGAACTGTCTAAAACTTGATCGTGATTGCACTAATATAATAAATATGCAGCATGTGAAGAGTAAAAATGAAAGACATTTTAAACACAGCTAAAGTCTTTCACAGACAAGTTTCAAATAATAAAACTTTTAGAATATTTTAGAAAGCAGCATTTTTTGCCCGCCCCAGTCTATTCTAACAACTCTTCAGTCTATAATATAATCATTAAAATATTTCGAATAAGTTATTACTGTTTGTGTTAATGCGTGAATCCATTTATGTAAAGAAAAATGTATCAGCTTACAAACACACAATGCTAGCCATTTAGAAATAAGAAAAACACAATTAAAATCATCAATTCAGTGTGAGGAAATTATGTTTAAAAGTAAGGACCGACTTTAATGTTGTTAAAGGAATAAATAATTATCTTCCTCTAAACTGCGCACCTGCTAGAGCAAACATGGCTCGAATGCCTTTGCAAAAAAAAAAAAAAAAAAAAAACCCTGCAAAAAGGGCTACATTTCCCCGGGTCGCAATGTGAGAAGCCTCATTTATCTAACAAGTTACAGGTTTTGAACAGTTGAGCGATTTGCTTTTTGGCGCAGACCCCTGGCTGCGCGGCGCTCCGACACCACAAAAAAATCTCCACGCTTTTTTTTTTTCATAACGAGCCGATCCCAAAACGTGCAGCACATTTATCACTACCTTTTTATACAGGCTCCGTTTCAGATGCGCTCTTTAGCATACAGGCTGCTGCAGGCTGCGGTGTTTATTCAGCTCTTTGACTCTCCGAAACGCGCAAGTGGCGAGATTCCCACGGACCGAGCCTCACGCCTGCAGCTTGCTTCGACAACCATTACACTTTTAGCACAGCCTCCTGTTCTCTAACAAAAAATGACCCCCCTCCATCTTTGTTTGAATAGGGTGTGTTGATAGACTCCAACCAGCCAGCATCTCAGGTACCAGCGTAATTTGTTGGCCCTCTTTGGCCACCACTGAGAGCCACGCTGCTGCTACCAGCCCCCCTCCAGAATAAAACCATACGCGCGCTGTCCTCCAAACACTGCCTTATTTACTCCTCCTTGTCGCTTAATGACCTCTTGAGTGAAATGAAGAGAGCTTAGTCGATGCTAGTACCCCAGCAGATAAAAGCCTCGCTCCTGAAAGTGCCATAATGGAGAAACTCCCAGTGTTGACTTGACGCCTTGAGTGCGTTCGCTTAAAAAGTTAATACAGCGCTGCAGGTGCTTATTCAGGTGTCAGAGCAACACTACCGATGTGATGTGATGTGATGTGATGTGGTGAACATGTCTGTGTGCAGACTTAAATTGAAAGACATGATCAATACACTATATTATATTGATTTTCTCTGCGTATTGCAGACATCGTTGATATATTACTCCTCTCACTTCAGTTTTTCTTCTTTTCCTTTGATAAATCAGTGGGCTGCTTCTTAACTGAAGTATATTTTCAAGAGACACGTTACTGTAGCCCCAGTCTCTTTTAAAATGTGCCAGAAAAACGTAAAGCAATTCCACAGAAATTTGAAAAAAAAGGAACATTTTGGTTTCCTAATAGGTGCTTTAATGAACCACTTTACCAAATAATAAACATTATACAAATATGTAGCCTATAGTAGGACACATATTTTTTAACTTTGATTTCCTGTAACTGCGTTTACAAACTTGCATAGCTATATCTATTCTTTGAATTGATTTTTTTTTTTTTTTTTTAAATATACGTGAATTTCAGATCAAGCATATACAACATATTAAGGTCTATTTTAATCAAGTTATAAAGTTACAAAAACTCATTTCTCTAATAATCATCTCGCACTGTAAAGTAAAGAAGCAGCTGTTGATCGATAGTACGCATGCGTAAATATTACAGGTAGGCTATAAATTTTTATTAATGACTTTTACATGTTTAAAGGAGGTTGTAGGTTGGCAGGGGTCGCGTGGTGACCGAGGATGGCAAGTGGCGCAGTTTCAGTCACATCTCTGACCTCAAATCACATCAGGGTTTGATGAAATGAATGCAGACTTATGAAGTGTTGAATATAACTCCTTCAGTATGAAGAACCACAGAACAACCATAAACCAGAAGAAGAAGAAGAAGAAGAAGAAGATGATGATAATGCTTATAGAATTAGATGATTTTGTGCTCATCCATACAAAGCAGCGAGCACCCTTTCTTATCTAAACGTTGTCATAATGAAGTTATTCAGGATGTCTATAATCAGGAATTGGTCCTTTGTGTGCGTTATAACACCCCCCTGAAGTTTGGCGGTTTAAGTTTCTCATGAATGCCTCTCATGAAGGCGAGCGTTCCGTGCGTCCCATCCGCGTCTTAAAAAAAGCTCGCCACTGATTGATGGCCCCCTGTTCCTCTCCTCCCTGACATCACTCTCTCTCTCCTTTCGTGCGCCCACGTATTGTGCAGTATTGTATTTCACTGTGTCACATTGTTCTGCATTGTGCGGCGGCGCTCGTGCTCTATCCGGAGAAGCGCTTCCCCCCCTCGGTAATGAAGTGCGCGAGCTCTTGAATGCTACCTGCTTTTTAAGAGAAGTCTTAAAATAGGGTCACAGGGTCAACCTGTCTGAGTGACCTTTCAAAAGCAGCGCTCGTTCCGGCGCATTGTCCGGTTCCCGTGGGTGCAAAAAAGCGCACGTGGACAAACGTAAACAGCACTCAATCGCTAATAAGAGCCAAACAAAAGTCCTCCAAACACCTGAGTGGCTCTTCAAGCATTGTTTACAGGCCACTGTTGTTGTTGTTATTTTTTGTGTCTTTTCACCCAGTCATACCATACAGAGCCATCAGTTAGGCATTATATTGAACTGACTAATGGCTCTTTATAGTACAGCAGGCTGTTTGCAAATCGAGCATCAATAAGGCTTAAATAACTTCTATATATATAATTTGTTTTTGTTTTTTTAGCATTATTAGACACAAATTGTTATTCGAAATTTTGTCCTGGATCAACAGGCCATCGAATAACCTTATAACAGCAGCCATGTTTTATTCAGAAATAATTACAATTAAAGGATTAAACTAGTAAATTAATCATTATGCCAATTTAAATTCCATCCCCATATAGGTTAATTATTACTGTTATTATTTACTGCTGTAAAAAGAACAGCCGAATTCAAAATTACTGTGATTTGTAACGTTTATAAGCTTTATAGTTTATAGTCTTTGCAAAATTTGAACTCTAAATTAATTATTTTGACATGACAAATTATTATTATTATTATTA
>JAOVYU010000029.1:17461325-17473196 GCA_025674565.1 Synodontis membranacea
TACACATTATACTGTATTTATAGGTTTATAAGCAAAAGGTCTATTTAACTTTGTTACAGGTTACACATCGTTGTTATGTTCGCACACAACACGGTCTCGCGCGAGACAATTCGTAGGAACTCGTACGAAAAAAAAAATGCAGAATGGGCGGGGTTTAGCAGCTGGGGCAGTTATTACGATTTCTTGGAAGTCCTACGATTTTCTGTTGCGTGAAATCGTGTTGTCATACAGATATTAATATAATTCTTTCATTTTCAGGTTCAGACAACTGAATGACGAAGTCGCATAATGAATGGAAATACTTGACCCATGAATATCCTTTTCTTTCTTTTTTCTTTCTTTCATCCCTCAATTTATTCACAAGTCCAATAATGCGTTCTTTTCTTCTTTCGTTTTCTTTCCTTCATTTATTTTTTCTTTTTTTCCCCAGCATCGCCCAATTCATTCACAAATTCAGTCAGTTCTTTTCCGTTCTATCATTTCTCCCTCTCTATTTATTCTATTTTTATCTTTCTTTCTTGCTTGCTTGCTTGAGGTTTTTCGAAACAATATTCTAGTTTTATGTTTTAGCATACTGAGTGCTGGTTTTTTTTCATAATCTGGAAGAAAAAAAGGATGAAGGCTACTATCAGACAGCAGATTAAGATCTCATGATCGACTTGATTAGATTTTGCAGTCGGAAAAAAAAATCCTCAGCTTCACGTTTAACTATGTGTCACTTTCCACACAGGCTGGTTCAAGTGAATTTCTACGAATTTGTATTTGTTTCCACGATTTTTTTTCCTTTTCATGTCATCATGCAATAAATAGGAGACAAGAACAGTTAAAGAAACCAAATTGTGACCTTTTATTTAGTGTGAACTGCGTCCAGTTGTAATTTTTAGGGAGGAAAAAAAAGTGTGTACGATGGATCCATTCACCAAACAAACACACACTTTGCCTTAAAGTTCTGCGAGGAACTTGTTTTGCTTTTTTTCTATGAGAAACTGTGCTCTTCGTTATCTATAGGCCTATAAAAACAATTTACAGCAGAATCTACAAAGGATATAAAACAGAATGAGATAATTTAAGTTTCTTTTCCCTTCTTTTTTTAAAATGTAAAATTTCATGTGGTTTTCTTTGGAAGTATTCTTTAAAAAAGATGTACATAATTTGTATCATGTTTATTTGTGGCATTAAATCCAACTGGATGAACAAGTCAATAAAACAAGGCTTATTTGTAAAGTCATGTCGTTCATTTTTATTTTATTTAGATACAAGAGCAAACTGCCGAAACTGGGGGCTAAAAATTAGTGCTTAAACTTTGCAAATCTCAAACCTGCTATCAAGCCACAGAGAACAAGGAATTCAATCCTGAACTCACACAACCTACAGAAATTCAAACTGGTGTAAAAAACTATAATTCACTGATTTCATGCAAACTAATCGTAAAACCATTAAAGTTTATACACATGGTTTATCGGCCCTGAACCGCGTTTTGATCAACTCTCACTGTGTTGAAAGTGCTTTATAAATTAAATGCAATTTCTTATATGTACATTAGATCGTTTCTGCAAAATGACAGTAAAACGCAGCAGCAGAGCTCCAAGCTGTTTCCTGTCGTTTATTTACTTCCTGTTATCGAACAAGTTGGCTTTCACGAATTCTCACAAATCTTGAACCCATATTGTTACATCATCATAATCATCATCATCAACGATTCATCAATCGTTCATCAACGATTCATTACAACCTTAAAGCTATAGCGTGATACATTATATATGAAAACCAACATAATTTCAGTGTTTTTAATGTTAAGTTTAAAGCTGACACAATTTTAGAAACCAAAAACACCAGTGTCCTGTCCTGAACACCTATATAGGATTGTTTTTCTCAATCTAGTTTCTAGCTGGTACACAACACAGCCTAACTCGTATGTGAAGCTCTGATTGGTTGTGGTTAGGGAAGGGGCGGGGTTACGTTAATTGCAACTTTACTTTAAACCAAATTGGTTTCATGCGCTGATCTCAGTGTGAGATTGGTAATTCGGGTTAGCATGTTGGCCACAATGAAACAGTCGAAACCTAACATAACTAAACGAAACTTCCTTTAAGTTTCGTTTAAAACTTAACTTTAAAAAAATGCACCCAGTTTAAAGACATTATAAATGTAATAAAGATGAATATGTCAGTCCTTCACATCTTTAACAAACTGTTTATTAATATTAATGTTTCAAATATGGTTTCTAGTTGCTAAGCGATCACAGGAGCCTGATTCATAGGAAAAGTCTTGATTTGCTGAGGTTAGGAAAGGGGCGGGGCTAGGGGTTATTGACAACTTGTGGTTTAAAATCAATTCGGCTGCACGTGCTGGGGTCAATAAGAGATAAATTGGTGCTGTATCGGGTTGGTATCAAGTTCGCATGTAATTAATATTAAAAACAGTTTACATGTTATTTATTTGTTTGTTTGTTTATTTATTTATTTATGCCTGCTTAAATTGGATACGGTTAAGAATTATCCACCAACATTAACACTATTTCACCTAAACTTCATTAAAGTCAATGTAACCCGGTGCTTTTAGCTTTTACTATAAACACTTTACTGGTTTATACCCGAGATTTCTGTGATTTCGACACCAAACTGCGACATGACATGAATTAGTCCACAAGTCTAATGAACTTTCTCACTTTTTAAAATGTAAAAATCACTCTAAATGCGCTAAATGTGATCAACCGAAAGTAAGTGTATTTTTGAACTTGAATGAATGAATCGCGGTTCTTCAGATGTCCATGTAAACAAAACACGGAAAGTTTCATAAGTTTAAGTACAAGCTCCCAACATTCCAGCTTTTATTTTTGTCCTGAGTCTTATTAATAACTGAACATTAATAAAGTGTGTATGAAGCTACGCAAAGTTCACTAAACTCGAGTCCTAAAACGATTAAGGTTACATTTGTATTAAAAAATTCTTCCTGTTTATATTTTTTTGTAGAAGCTTTGCAGGTTGTGGAGGCAATTTGGGAAGATCATCTGATGAGACAATCCAAAGAACTTCTAAAAAAAAAATAATAAAAAAATTAGTATTTCTTTTTAGAACTTGAAAATAAGCAATGACTGCAGCAAAGATAAAGCAATATAAAAACTAGAGAATAAGAAATGACTCACAGCTCCTAAATGGTGCCAACAGAAGAGCCATGGTCCTACATTACAGAAAGAAATTTTGCTGAAGAACTTCTAAAAGTTCTACCATGAACCATTTTTCTTTTTAAAACCTGAAACTACATAGGTTACTTATTGGAATAAGAAATGACTGAAAGTGGAGTCATTTAGGAACCATGGTCATGAATTAGAAACTTCAACAGGAAGGCTACAGAACTTGGAGCATGTACAGATTGTGTACAAGTATCTACATACATACACCAAAAAACCGGCTACGTGCAAAGAGGGGAAAAAGTTTAATAACTGAATAGGAGTTGATACAAAAACAGGCGGCGAGAAGCAGCTTTGAGAAAGCCTTCGCAGCATTGACCTGCCTTCCTCAATGCAGCAGGATCTCATCTGCATTTCTATTCGCCAACGTGGAAGTGGCCAGCGACTCCAAGCTTCTCTGGAAAGTGTAAAGAGAGGCTGAAGGTCAAAGCTCCCTCCCTCACGGCTTGCAGGTGGCTCTCCTCCTCCTCTCTCTCTCTTTCTCCTAGAAACCTTTCATCGCCTTCAGATTCAGTGACAGTGCTCAAGACTTTTCTGCAGAGTTTTATGTTTCGACCTTTCCACCTTCAACCAAACGGGGTTCAGACAAAAGCTGATGTTCAAGATCTTTAAGCAGATTTAGGTTTTGTTGTATTGTGCTCTTAGTAGTGTCTTTAGATATCATGTCGTTGTGTGATTTCCTGATTTTTTTTTTTAAATCCTTGACTTTTGCATCACAATAAAAGTTAAGTGCGTGCTTCCAAGTTTGATTCTCAACATGAAAGAAATCTAAAAAAAAAAAAAAAGAAAAAAAAGAAACAGTTCTGAAAACCTGACTCCAAATGTCTGAGCAAAAATCTCAAAACTTTACATCAACCACTCCTGATAGTCCTATTGTGATTTAAAAAAAAAAAAAAAAAAAAAAAACTCTCCCAAAGTGGCGTACCTTCCAAAATCCAGGCGTCTCATCAAATCCACGCGCATGCCCTGAGCTGAACTCCAACAAACAGCCGAGCCAAAGGCCAGCCACGCTCCAAAAGAAAATACATATCAGAAAAAGTATTGACGTCCCCCATTTGGCCCTCCGTACAAAAAGGGGCAGCGTCGTGACCCCACCCCCACTGAGCCATTTATCCATAGTTTCTGCCCAGCTTCCTGATCAGATCTGAATATGCAAAGAAGAGCCCAAGAGCTCAGTGGCGAAAATATAATTAAGGCGGTGAGCAGAGGCAAGGTGAAGAATGGAGACGACATCAGGCTAATTTCACACCCGGCTCGCCGATGGCCGAACCCACGCCGCACCACGCAGATCAAAGTGCACTGGAAAAGTTAAAAGGAGGACTTAAGCATGCTAATCTCCAGGACAAATATATTTTAATCTTGTTAGAATACAAGTTAATGCTGAACTTAGCACTCACTACAGCTTATATATGTGAACTGAGACTTTTGGACATCCTGTGCCAGCTTGTGCAAAATGTTCACAAATAAGGAAGGGCATGTAGCGAGAACCAAATGGCCATTACAAGAGAAAAAAAAAAACAAAGCAAAACAAACCCGGAGCTCTGCCTTCCTTCACTCAGTCACCTAGTGCGCATAGGAAATGAGGCTTCGCTCAGCCAGTGTGTCTCAGCTGCACCTTGGTAACCCTTGATCTCTCATGGATTTAGGCTTAAGTCAGCCGGCCGAGCACAAAAGAGAAAAGCCACTTTCTTAGGCTGCAACATTTAGAAACGCAAACCGAGTTGCTTCCTGAAGCCTAAAAAGAAAAGAAGGGAGAGGAAAAAGAGGCTTAGAGGGTTAATTACATACTTTGTTGCAGTGTGAGTGTGAAAATGCTTGTAAAATTTGGCCCTGCTTGGTTGTTCATTCTTTCAGAAAATAAAACACTGTGTGTGGTGGAGTTACAGTAAAACACTGAGTGGCGTGATGGTGTGATGAAGCAGAGTTACTGTTTTGTTTCACTTATACCACAGCAATTTGCCAACAATGAACAATTTTTACCCGGTATTATAAAGAGTTTCTTCCTGTTCTCACATACAGCAGCTATAAATAGTCGTTCCTCACCAGCCGCTCTTTATTCTCTTTAAATCTGTCTGCCTTACAAAGCGCTGACACTTGAGACTCCTTACAGAAAATATCACCATATCAATAATTAAACAGGTTTTTTTAATTAACCTGTTTATTATCAGCGGAGCGTGCACTGTACACTTCGTGATGATAATTATAACTGCTCATGATAATGTTTAAAAGTCACAGAGACCACACCTCCTTCACTGAGACCGACACAAACACCACACCCCATTGCTGAAACTAATACACAGGCCACACCCCCTTCACTGAGACCGACACAGAGGCCACACCTCCTCTACTGATTTGCTCCAATCAGAGTTTGGCAGTAAGACAACAAAAACACAGCGCTATCTATTACAGTGCAAAGTAAACCACAGCGCTCCAGTCTCACTTACAAATCCTAAACTATTAGAACATCGACAGGTTCCTCAGTCGTTCCTCTGAGAGAACACGGAACTCTTGGGTTTTGTGTAGAACCTTTCATTCATTCATTCAAGTTAAGTAAGCACTTCAGTCAATTCAGGGTAGATCCAGAGTCTATCTCAGGGACACTGGGCATGGTGTAGGAAAACACAGAGTTCTGGAAGCCAAGAACCCTTGAAGAGCCATTCTTTCTAACAGTGCATGTGTTATTAGCATAAGTGTGCAGTACGAACTCTACATTATAACTGATGATCTTTTTAGTATCTAGATGCTGTCAGGAGTTTAATATTTAACTTCATGGTACTCTGAACACTTTCAGAAAGAGGGGGTTCTTGAGGAGTTCTTTAATGGTTTGTTGGATAGATAAAGGTTCTTCTCCTGCTAAAATGGCTGTACTGTTGGGGAACTCTTTCTGCACAGGGTTCTGCACAGAACGTTTAAGGGTCGTGTAGATATTCGTGCAGATAATACACTATCATGGAACCACATTTGAAAAATTCAGCATTTTGTCAGAACTTCTCGATGCTGCTTTCGCTTCATAAACTTTATAAAACACGAATGAAAAGTCATCAAATAACTACTGTGTCTTATTTTTTTTTTTTTTTTACAATAAATAAGGTCCTGAAAGCTGGAGAATAGAACCTGAATAAGACTGTCCCGTGACACGTGTGCTGACCAGGTCTTCACGTGACCGTGACGTGGATGATGACGATGGTGACATCACCGTACTGTGTACTGCAGCATGTTGTGTAACCGCACACGACTAAATACAGCGTTAAGAATGAACACCAAAAAAAAATGACTCATACTTCATTTAAAACTCTTTTATTATTCATCATCAAAATACTTTTACAACTCAACACCGTAGCGGCGTATAAAAACACTTTCCACTGGGTTTTGCTTGTTTATTTTGAAATCTGGTCCTTTGTTGCGGTTGTGTTCGGAGCCCGGCCCGGTTCTGAGCATTCGAGGTGTTCGGTCAGCGTAGGTGTTAAATCACAACTCAGTGCGCTGGAACACGGCGCTGTTACAGTGACCTGGTAAAAACAAAAAAAAACACACACACAACACGCAGAGTTACACGTAACGCAATCTAGACACATGAGCTCCGGACTGACGAGAGAGAAATAATGTGTGTGTGTGTGTGTGAGTGTGTGTGTGGGGGCTTTTTTATTTCCTGAAAAACTGACTTTCTATAAATAATACAAAAATGTTAACTTCTAAAAGTAGTATACTGCGACAGGTTTGCCAGAAATTCTGTAATTTCAGTTTACTTTTATAAGCTGCAAACATTCATGTGGGACTATTATACATTTTTATTAACTTTACACACCGAGTGTAAGCAGTGATATGAAGATGTGTTGATTCATATTTGGGAATTTCTTTGTTGGCACTGTTTATATTATTAATCTAACTTTTTGTGATGAATAATGTTTGATTATAATAACACCACTTCCTGCAAAAAAAAAGAAAAGAAATAAAAAATACAAACAACAAAAAAAAGAAAGATAATGTGCAGACAACCGAAAACATGCATCAAGAGTTGTGTGTGCATCGTAAACTGTTTTCTTATCATGAAAAACACAAAAACAAAACAAGCTGATGTTTGTTTTAGATCATTCTTCAGTTTTACATAATGCGATTAAAAAAAACAACAATAAAAATAATAAAAATAACAATATTAAAGTAGCCCGGAAGGTTAATTAAAATATTACGAATAATTCTTGCTCAGAAGCAAACAAATATGTGTACTTTAAATCCATTACAGTAAAACCTGAACATTGTGACTGATGAATAACATCACAAAATACATTCTGAAGAATTTATCTTCAGATAGAAACCCACACAAGCTTCTATTACGCTGGAATCATGAAATCAGATCATTATCAGTAAAATCACGGCTAATAGATACACTGACAATAGTTTTACACTAAATTAGATTTCTGTGCTTTTGACAGGTTCTTCAGCTCGTAGTCCTCAACTCAAAGTAACTGAAACTCGAGCAGAAGTGAAAACATCTTTGTTTCCTTTTATATTATTTTATCGATTTGGGTTTTAAAGACGTGTTTAAAATGCGCCGCTGGAGTTCTGCCATCAGAAAATTCATCATAAATGTCATGAAGCACGGCATGGATTCAGAGAGCAGGGTGTGTATCGCGTCGTGAAGTCACGCTTGTGTACGAGCGCAAGAGCGTGACTTGGCGTGGACGTGAACTCATCACGCTTACGGCTAGCGGTAATTCTGACCTAGTTACCTGGACATCATCCACCTCCAAGCTGAAGACGGAAGATGACGGAGAAAAATGAACTATAACGACTGAATGTTTGATCGGTTACGGTGATTGCTTTTATTATTTTTCATACAAGACATGTAATAAAAAACAACAGGGACGGAGATTTCCATCCAAGACATTTTATATGTTTCATATTCTAGAACATTCAGGATGATGATGATGATGATACAATCTGCAATTCATCATTAATATTTAAAAAAAAAAAACAACTAAACTTTTTCTCCACTGAACCTCAGTAAAGTCATACATCGCTTTCTGAAACAGACGTCGAGGAAATGAGGAAAATCCCACAATCACACTTATCTGAAGAGTCACGTGACATTTTTTAAATCACGTGTCTCTGTTAAACTCGATGCTGTTTGTTGTAACTTCTTTAAAAAAAATAAAATACCACGACGTCTTTAACAATTACAGTTTTATTATATGTTTTTATTTCAGCGGCGTTGTTCTTGAACGTTCAGTGACACAAAAGAACAAGAAACGGGGATGTGGCTTCATCAGATAAATAAATAAATAAAATGGTTTATGATTTTACAATATATGACATTTGCAATTAAATCATATCAGAATTGTATTAAATGGTCAAGACAGAAGGTTTCTGTAGGAAATCACGCAACGTAAAATTTACAGCAAAATATCTGTTTAATCGAAATTTTTTTTTTTTTTTTTTTTTAAACGCATTTCCATTTGTGCGCATCACGTCAGTGGAAACTTGGTAAGCGAATTTAATGCTAAATGATCGTTTATATACAAAACCGTTGCGTTCTATAAAGTTAATCCCAGGTGTAATCTCTCAGGGACTGTTTTATACAGCATTTCCAAAAGGTTGCGTTGATATGTTTATAAAAACGCCAGAAACGTGAAAAATTCTATAATTCACTGTTTGCGTGATTAAAAACAAAACGCTGTAATTAACGCCCGTCCTTTTTTGTGTTTGTGTGGAATGAAATAATCACTGGTCGGAGTGTAAATGAGGAGAATAATAATAACTGTATAACGATGAGAACTGCAGAGCTGAAAGTCTCGGCTTTAAGGTCGATGTGGATTTGTAGAGCTGCTTTATATCAGACACGACGCTGCACCCTGATCAAGACGTGACGTATTTCTGCGTTTACACGTGATGCAGTTGGTGAAAGCGGAAATGAAATACAATGTTATTAACCTTTCATTTTTTTTTTCCCTCCAGTCAAACGCACGCACGATGACGTATCAACAATCAGAAAACATTAAGCGGCAGGATGGATGTTCTGATTAACGAATTTTAAGACTTTAATCTAAAACAAAGCTCGTAAAAGTCGTAAAGTCGTAATTTGGTCATGTTCCCGGAAACAAAAACAAAAAGATTTCACGCAGCGTAAACAATATTAATGTAGTGAACTTCAGGAAAGTGTAATTTACATTTGGACTTTAAATTACATTATTCTTTAAATATCGGTGTTTAAACAAAAGTAAAATTTTGCATTTTAGTATCGTCTTTTTTTATTTTTTTTATTTCTTTGGACAAAATTTTAGAAAGTTGAAAAGCTTCCAGGTTTTAATGCACTTTAGGGATAAATGTCAAAAAAGTGAAAAAATAAAATAAAGTTTTATAAAAAAATAAAACCACAAGCAGACACACACATGAAGGATGTTCAACAAAGTACACACAAAAGAGTCTATAAAAAATATGGCATATTAAAAAAAAATAATAATAATTCTGATATCATAAAACATGACTAAACATTATGATGTCATGATATAAAAGTAAACAGTGCAGCCCGAGCGCATGAACAACAACAATGAATAAAAATGGTGGTGTGTGTGTGTGTGTGTGTGTGTGTGTGTGTGTGTGTACCTGACAGTTTGCCACACAACTTCTGGGCCACGCGCTCGTCTTCCTGTGCGAACAGAGCGATGATGTCGTCCTCCAGCTCCTCCACGATGGTTTCACACTGAAACACACGTCTGATTTCAATACACAGCAAAAACGCTGAATAAAGAAAAAACCCTGAATATTCCAAACAGCGTGTGAGGACGAGCAGGCGGCCATCTTTACCGCTCTAACGTATGCAGGGCTGCCATCTTGGAAAGCTCGTGAGGTGAAAGCATCTGTTTCTTCAAAATTATTTATGATAAAAGCTTAAAGAGGCTACAGGATTTTATATTTTATTTGACTAGAACTACAAACATTTCCCAGAATCATCATTTTTACTTTAAAATTTGGAACAATCCAAAAAAAAAACCACATGAGCAGGTTTGAACTGAATACAGAACAGAGAGAATTTTACAGATTTTGTGTTATTGGTGGGTCACTAGCTGGAGGAATTCACTACAGTAATCAGTCACGACTCTGTACAGAACAGGAGAGGAATTAAACCAAGCTTTTCATTCAATTCCCAAAATTTGGCATGATTTGAAATAATAAAAAAAAAAAATCAACCCCAAAGATAATAACGTGTTTTTGTTCTCACCACAAAACACTTTTCTACCTCTTAAATCCAACACAAGCTCTCTCTCTCTCTCTCTCTCTCTCTCTCTCTCTGTTACATTTCCTCATACTAAACTAAATATTCTAATCAAATTTGTAAACCGGATGAATTTGTAACAGAAAAGTGTTTAACACATTAGAGCCTGTGCAATCTCTGAAACAAAACCTGCATGTTTTCCTGAAGAGTCATAAATTTATTTATTTAGATCTTGAGAAGGAAAATGTCTCATGTTTTTGTAACTCTTATTAGATAAAAATGTAATTACGAAAAAAGCACGAGTGTATTTTTTTTTAAAAACCTTTTATAGGATCTAAACACTAAAACAGTTGCTCTACAACTTAAGGAAAAGTTAATAAACACTTACAGCAAACTTTAAGGAATCTGAACCTTCGGGTCCGGAGAATTTAAAATTTTTGAAATCTGGAAAGTTCCCGCCATCGCTGCTCCTCGGTGCGAATCTCCTGTAGCTCTGTTCTTTAGTCTCGGGGTCCTCGTACAGCGCGTAATCGCTCATGTTATTACAAACTCCGTCCAACAGCTCGGACAGGTGAGTCTCAGAGCGAGCCAGAGGAACCTACAAACCAGAAAACTTGCATCTTTTACTTCAAGTGGGAAAAAAAAAAAAAAAAACCCGAAAGAAGGCAGTAATAATAGAAGGGCACGAGGGTCACGTTGATGACCTTTTCCTTCCGTTCTTATTGAACAGAGCGGAGAAACGCGTCCACGGTGCAACCACGCTGACTTTTAACCTGCATCCCCAAAAAGTTAAGAGGACAAAACAAAACAAAAAAAAAAAAAATGAGGCAGTGGCGTCTAGACAGGTCAAGGTGCAGTCCTGCTCCCGCCCCTGGGGCCTCCCTCCGGAAGGGCGCAGGGGAAGGGGGCAGGAGAAGAGAATGGAGCGCTGCCCGGGGGGTAAGCGGCGGGGAGGGGCGGTTGTCAACAGCAGCCAAGTGCAGGGTAAACAGCGCTCTCTCTCCTCCACCCTCGGCTGATCAAAGCAGGAAGTTTCTCCCTGTCATCCCGCTGAAAAAGGGGAGCAGGGGTGAGGAGGCATGGAGAGTAGAGTAGAGTAGGGGGGTATTAGAAGAAGAAGAAGAAGAAAAGGGGGGATATTTAGGGGCAGGTTGCGGATGAGCTGCATTTTTTTCAGCATGTTGATATGACCCTGGCTGCCCCCTTTCACACACAGTATGGACCCTTCCGGTCCCATTACATTATAGAGGTGCTCTTTTTTTTTTTGGCCTTCAACACACCCCATCCCTCCATCACAACCCCCCCACTACATCAACCTCCTCTTCTTCTCCTCCGAGGATCCGCGACACAAAGAAGCTTCCGTGGCTCACCGCCATCTGGTCACAAAATAAAACAAAAGGTCCCGGGGAAGAAGGACAGCGACCCGTGCGCTCATCCCTCCCGATTTTAATTAAAAAAAAAAAAAAAAAAA
>JAOVYU010000029.1:17501925-17504425 GCA_025674565.1 Synodontis membranacea
GAGAGAGAGAGAGAGTTATAGTATCAGATAAGTATGATTAAGTGGACTCATCATCACCATCCTAAAATCGATTTATTTACTAAAGAACCACACGCAATACTTTTTGTATCTTTGGTGTTACATTAAATGTGGAGGAGCGTCAGTGAAAAGTTCCTTCACATCCACTCTTCTATCTTTAAAAAAATATAACCTGTCTCTGCTGAAAAACTCCATGAACTTTGGTACTTTGTAACAGTCTGAGGTAAAGCTGTGACACTGGAGACTCCTTCCACAAATATTAAATATTAAAAAGCATTTCCTTATAGGAAACTTCAACAAACATTGTTTTTTTATCTGTTTATTAGTAGTGGAGCGTCCACTGTACACACGTACCTGTGAATTACTGTTACTATAGAAACGATCACATATCAGAATAAGCACTTTAATGCAAAGCCACTACTCTCAGTCATCCGCTGTTATAGAAAATGCCTCCGCACCTTTCTGACCAATCAGAGTCCTGTATTCAGCAGCGCTGGAGTGTAAGAATCAATAAAGACTCTGTTTATCATATGAAAAGCTGTGTGTGTGCAAACAGTTAAAAATTTAAAAGTGTGTGTGTGTGTGTGTGTGTGTGTAGTCCTCCAGGCCTTTTCCTGAGCAGCCTGACTTGGAGAGAATCTCAACAGGTGAGAATAGAACAGGATAAACGTAAACACCTTGTAAGGGGTGGAGCTACAAAAGGGGCAGGGTTATCTCTTCATAATGGTAATGATGATAACACTATGTACCATGACAGATAAATAAAGAACAGGTTTAAATATATTGAACATTTGCAAACCTTTAAACAGATGAAAATGAAATGTGTGTGTGTGTGTGTGTGTGTGTGTGTGTGTGTGTGTGTGTGTGTGTGTGTTTTTTAAACATTTATTTATTGAAATGACGAATACAAACCCCCCCCCCACATTTAAAAAAACCAAATATATGAAGTCATAACAGCTTTACTGTCAGTGTTTTCCTGTTAAATGTTCTACTGGAGCTGTGGTAGAAATTTAAACACACAATATGATGTAAAAATGAAAACATAAATAAATAAAAAATACATGCATCTATTATAGTATCTTATTATTATTATTATTATTATTATTATTATTATTATTATTATTATTTTAAGTGTCCGTGTTATATACAAAAAAAACAGTAAAATATGTGAAAAATTTAATAAATACCAAATATAATGGCTGGATTAATCGTATTGAGTAATTAATATATGAAAACATGAGTATTTAATCTCCCTCATAAGTGCCGAGATCATGAAGAGATCTCAGTTCAGGGCTGCAAATGTAATTGTAAATATTATCTATTATATATTTTTCATGAAAATGAAGTAATAATAATAATAATAATAACAGTAATAATAACACCACTCCTGTGTGCTGAAATAAACAACGATTGTGTGTTTGTTTGAATGAACACACATGAACACACACTCTCACAGGTCTCTCTGGTGCTCGGACAGTCCAGGGGTGTGTTAGTCTAACACAACACATACACACGCTGCTCCGTTTCCTGTAAACGTCCTGACCATCTGCTGCCCGTCGTGCTCGTCCAGCCGAGAGTTTGTCCTTTACGGATGCGTGACACACACCTCACTCACTAACGCTGTCGAGAGAAGGCTGAGGTTTTTAAGAGAAAATACATTTAGAGCAAGACTTTTTGTACGTGACATCATTGGAGCGTTAATAAAATAGAACATGGATATTTATCTTTGTATTATAATATTTACTCTAGATTAAAGCTGGACAGTATGACGGATTGTGATTAATTGTAATGTTTTGTGAGATATTTACATCCTGCAGCACGCTGCTTTTGAAAATGTGTAATAAGAAATGATCACTCAGACCCCAGTTCCGTAAGGTCTTAAAAGCTTAAAAAAAAAAGGTTTCGAAAGAATGTCAAATATATTGCAGCTATTAATATAAACACGTTTTCTCTACAGTGTTGATAAAAATTATTATTATAATATCCTACAGGATCTGTAGATGATTCTAAACTAGTGCTGAGGTTTAAGAATTCCATTATAAACAATGAATCTTTTTATTTTCGTGTTCATATGGGGAGAAACGTTTTTATTACAAAGATTGAAATGATAAATAACACCATTATTCATTTCTATACCATTATTTATATTTAATGTCTTTGGAACATGTTTATATAGGGCAATATGCAAATTAGCAAATATATACTGTAGTTGTGTTATATTAGATGAGTGGAATAGAGAATAGATCTGTTAGTGTTGAATATTTATATAAAAGAAGCTGAAAAATATAATTTGTGTTGATTTCTGTAGAAGTATAGATTATGTCCGTGCTGGATGATCTGTACTGTACATGGTGGTGTAGATGAGCTCTTTCTTTCTTCTCGGACATTTTTATCTTCATATTGAAAGAGACAGGATACTAATGTTCATGTTTATATAATAAATGATTTTCTTTTAGGAGAAAATAATACATGATGCTGTATC
>JAOVYU010000029.1:17509425-17513936 GCA_025674565.1 Synodontis membranacea
CCTTGCGCTACTTCCTGTCTCAGTTTACGTTACGTTGGAGCGGAAGAGTCAAATGGCTGAAGATAGATTTTTGCATGTAGACAGTTCATAAAAAATTAGCTCATAACCACCAAAAATCAACCCAAAAATAGAATACAGCATTAAATAATAATTCTGGATTCTGATTGGCCTGAAGGTGTTGATTAATTTTCTAGAACAGCAGCTCTGACAATAGTGCAGCTGCGAATTTTAAACACAGCTGGGAATTTATTAATGTGCTCGTGGTGACATTTTTTTTTTTTCTTTCTCCAGATGTAAAGCTGTAACTTTAATTTTCGGAGTTCTTCAGAACTGAGGAGTTTTGTAGTTTCTTTATTAACTTGACAAGCTACAGTATGTTTTCTGAGAAGGGAAAAAAAAAAAACAGGTTGGGAACGACTGTTTATATCCGATAAGTGAGAAACTTGTAACAAACGTGTTGTTTAATAAATAAAACAAATGTAATTTTTGCTGAAGTTTTGGAATAAATGCTTCAGGACTCAAACGTTAGCTCTGCTTCATCATGCCGACATGTGACTGGTTATTTTACTATAGCAGCATCACACTCGGTGGTTTATTCATTTCTTTAGTGGGTCTGTAGCTGAGAGGACAGAGTGACCCCTACAGTCCTGTTCGTCTTCATTCCTTCTTCTGCCTTGCACAAAAAAAAACTCCTATCGCCGAACCTGCCCAGCTTTTGTTTTGTTGCCGTATTGTTTTTCCGTGAGCTTGTTCCTCCTCCTCCTCTTCCTC
Organism: Synodontis membranacea; assembly: GCA_025674565.1. Lineage (NCBI taxonomy): Eukaryota > Metazoa > Chordata > Actinopteri > Siluriformes > Mochokidae > Synodontis > Synodontis membranacea. Next base: position 17,510,197 of record JAOVYU010000029.1, read on the forward strand.
CTCCTCCTCCTCCTCATCTCTTTTGGGAGCTGAGGCAGAGCTCGGGCGCTCAGCGATGAAGATAACACGGTGTCAGTCTTAATAGAGGGAAAGAGAAAGCAGCGCAGACAGCAGGATCAATGGCGAATGCCCTCTGCAGGCGCCATCGCGGAGCTGCTGTGTTCTCTCTGACAATGTTATCTCTCTCGCTCTCTCCTCCGTCAGAGATCTTTCAGGTGTTCTCCAATAGCAGTCATCCCCTTAAGACATGCAATTAATCTTTTCTTTTTTTTTTCCCTGTGTATGTGTGTGTGTCAGTTACACCTGCAAATAAAGAGTTGCCAGTTAGGCGGATTGGGCTTGAAGAGCTCTACTCCAGATAAGGAGGAATTAATTATTTTTGCGTCAGGAATGATAGCGTTTTCAGTAGCGCAGGACACAAAGAAGGACTGACGGCAGACGGGGAATTAGAGGAGTGTTGTCACTCCATTTAAAGCTCCACAACCTGGAACTGGTGTAATAGAGAGCAGCGTGTGGGGGATTGATCCATTTATCGTGCACCATTTACTGATTCACCTTCTGTTATCCTGTTACACGTCCTTGAGAATTTTCAGCTGAAAGGGACGATTCAGGAAAAAAACGCAATAAGACGCGTCTAAGTCGACACGCAGTCGTCTCGGAAGAAGAGCAAAATAAATCTGCGATTTAAAAAAAAAAATAACTGAATGAAACTAGCGTGAACTATTTTATTCAAATCTTTTAATGTAAGTAAAACTGTGCTGAGGAAGAAAGACAGCTGCAACCATTTGGTCCTTTCGTCCAAAAATTATTGGGAATGCCGCTGTGGGATGTTGTGTACTGGGCTAAACTGGTGGATATACGCATGGACTGAAAAATCAAACACGTCTTGACTGATGATGATGTGTAAAAATCCTCTTTTGCGTCAGTTATTTGAGTCGTACCTCAGGGCTCTGTATTTGGGCCGCTTCGTTTTACTGCCTAACTGCTAAACCTTTGGGAATTTATCATGCTATATTTTATCACACATATTTTAACATTAGGGACGATACATTTTAACATTAGAAATTTAAGGATATTTTTGCAACTGTTAGTTTGCTTGTTGAGTCAGAATCAGAGAGTCAGAATCAGAGCGAAAGTGATTCACTATGATTTTGCTTTAGTTTCACAATGTGCATAATTAAAATAAACAAAAAAAAATCATCTGAGAAGCATGTAGTGCTGAAAACATCCTCATAAAACTCTTTTATTTGTTCGTCAGATAAACATAAAAAAACATAAAATTGTATACAAACAATTGGAAAGAGTGAAGAGATCATAAAACATACCTGAGCATAGAGAGCATAACACAAATAGCGATTAAATAAAATTTTTCCCTTTTCATGGAATCTCTGAAGCTCTCTCCTTTAGCACAGTTTAGCAAATTCCCAAAACACCTTAGATCGCAAAACACACATTTCATTTCCTGCAGGTGAGTCGATTCAGAGTTGACTCGCTTTCTCAGTTCAGTTCACTTAGAGCGTGATTGCTGTGTTCTCACCTGCCTTAAGAACCGTGACAGAGAACACACCTGGGTTCTGTTCAAACGGACGCAACACTGTGTATGCGAGACGTTAAAGCTAAAAATGTGGATTCGAGTCTGTTTGAGAGACAAGACACATCTATTGGATGCACGTGATTAGCGCACCATGCTAAACTGGAGGCTATAAACATTCCGTTATTGTCAGTGACATTATCATTGTTGCATTTAACAGTTGAATGCTGTGTTACTTTGTTCCTCAGGATGAAGACGTGGACGTGAGTTGGACGTGTCCGGCTCAGCTGAGCGAGAACTCCAGAGTCGTGACCTTCACTCAGCCCTGGACGCCTCACACACTCGGGGAGCTCCGTTCCAGCCTGAAGAGACCAGGCGCGTCTTTGTGAGTGTGTGTGTATGTGCTTGTCTTTCGCCGTATGCCTCATAGCCGCGTGTGTCTTTTGTGTGTTTATTTTGATCTGAACCCTGTTGTGACGGCGAAGAGGCAGCGTGTTTATTGCTTGTCGTCTTTCTCGCAGTCTCCCGCTGGCATGTCAGAGCCGAGCCGCTAGACCATCACGCTCAGTAAACAAAGAGACGTGCTGATAAAGAGGCGCTGACTGTTTACTGAGGACCGCGGTGAGTGTTCAAGTTTTTAAAAAGTGAGATAATTCCCTAACCATTTAACCTAAATTATTTCATTTCAGCAGTGTTGAGTTCTGCACTCTGATTGGTCAGAAGGTGGCGATTAAGTTTCTATAACAGTACTGTAGCTCTGACAATAGCACAGCTGCGAATCTCAGCTTTATAGTAATGCGCTCAAACACTTGATGTGCTGTTATAGGAAAATAATCAACTTTGGAGTGTTAAGAGTAACTCTGCTTCATCACTGATTAATTTACTATAAGAACACCACATACGCAGTGTTTTATTCTGTACTGCTTGAATTTGTAGTAAGTGACATTTTTGTACTAAACGTAAATGAACACATCAGATGTCAGATTATTAAACCGCACCGGAACCAATTCAGCTAAATTTGGGCCACAGCGCCATCTAGGGGCTCCGCCCCTTCGGATACACAGCTCAGGCTGCAAAAACGCATTCCACACTTTAATTTTCGGCTTTTCAATTGTTCATCATTCAGGACTTTATAGTGAATGTTTTACTTTTTTTTTTGCAGTAACTGAGTGTTACTCCAGCACTAACAAATATACGAGCCAATCATATTGCAGTATGCAAATCCAGAACATGCATCATTGAGTTATCAAAGGAAGGGGAGGGGAATGTAGAGAAGGGGGTGCTTCTAATTTGCATCTTTGGTTTCTTGATATGGCTAAAAGTATTGGCACCTTTCCCTGTGTGTTTTTCCTTATAATAACCTTTTATTTGTAGAGTCACTATGTTCCAAAAATGTTTTTTCTTCTATACACACACACACACACACACACACACACACACATCCCGTCTGTATTAAAACATCACCAGACGGCAGAAGGGCAAACTAAATCGGTCACGTCTGCGTGAGCTCGCTGGACCAGGCCAGATGGACAGTGCCCACTTCGTGCCAGCATGGACAGACGAGCAGTCGAGCGGGTGGTCAGTGTGTGTGTGTGTGTGTGTGTGTGTGTGTCTCTCTCTCTCTCTCTCTCTCTCTCTCTCTCTCTCTCTCTCTCTCTCTCTCTCGGTCAGGCTGCTGTCCCCGTGTCAGTTGAAGGGCTTTCTTTTCCGAGCTGTTGGAGTCCGTCTGAAGGTTTCTTGGTCCTCTAGCTTGTCCTGAATCCTTGAGCTTTAATAAATTATGACGACTAGATGAGAGATGCAGTATAGAAAGTTAGGCCGTTACCATGGCAGCACAAGACACATGTAAAACAGGATGAGAAAGAAACTTTAAATAGAAAAAATGTAAATAGAGGAGGATAAAGTGTTGCAGGTGAAACACAAAATGGTAGCTATCTACCTGCCTGTGTGCTGAATGATCTCTCTCTCTCTCTCTCTCTCTCTCTCTCTCTCTCTCTCACACACACACCTGGTTTGATCTCTCTTCGCTTGGGTTCTTTGCTCGGGTGTGTTTCTGTCACAGTCGAGCTGTCAAGAGACTTCATATCAAGCCGTAGTGCAGTGATTCCTCCATGCTAACAACACACACACACACACACACACCACATGCCCTCGAGCAGTGACAGTCTGAGTTACAGCCTTCTCATGTCAACACTATGTCTTATTTTAT
>JAOVYU010000029.1:17554289-17565945 GCA_025674565.1 Synodontis membranacea
GTGAGAGGGTGTGTGAGTGAGTGAGAGGGTGTGTGAGTGAGTGAGAGGGTGTGTGAGTGAGTGAGAGGGTGTGTGTGTGTGTGAGAGGGTGTGTGTGTGTGTGAGAGGGTGTGTGTGTGTGTGAGAGGGTGTGTGTGTGAGTGAGAGGGTGTGTGTGTGTGTGTGTGTGAGAGGGTGTGTGTGTGTGTGTGTGAGAGGGTGTGTGTGTGAGTGAGAGAGTGTGTGTGTGTGAGAGAGTGTGTGTGTCATTTGTTCCTCATTTCTGCATGCATGTCTTATCCAAGCTGTGTTTATCATTTTGTGATTTAATTTGCTAATTTGTTCTAATTTTTGTGTTTCAGGTCGTTGTGCGACCTGAGCAGGTGTGTGTGTGTGCGGGAGTGTGTGTGCGTGTGTGTGAAGCCATGGTGGAATATTATCAGATATTAGGAGTGCCGAAAGACGCAAGTCCGGATGACATAAAGAAAGCGTAAGTGTCTGATCTCGCTGCTTCGTCTGTGTACATTCACTGATTAGATAGATAAATAGATAAATAAATAAATAAAATGGACAAAAGGGTTTTCGGATATGTAAGAAGCAGATTATTCAGGTGTGTGTGCGCGCGCGTCTCGATATTAATATCGTTATCTGTTCCGTTTTGTTCTTGTGTTTATAGCTGTGTCCTAACACTAATCTTAAAAGCTGTTTATAACCGTGTAATAACTGTGATATGAGCGCTTATGGCTGTGTTTATTCCACAGGTACAGAAAACTCGCCCTGAAGTGGCATCCGGATAAAAACCCTGACAACAAGGACGAGGCGGACAGGAAGTTTAAGGAAATCTCCGAGGCGTATGAAGTCCTTTCAGACGGTGCGCTGTGGTTTTCTCCTCCTGTGTCTTTGTGTACTCTTAATGACTCTGTGCAGTTTATCGTACAACAATTACACAACTGACAGAAATGAGTTGTGTTCGCTTTGTTAGTCAACGAAATCCATCATCATTAAAAAAAAAAAAAAAAGCAGATGCGTAATTTACTGCGGAGTTTTTCTCCGATTAGCTTTTCCATCTGATCTAAATACAACTGATTTTATTGATAATTTTGTAAAGATTATTAGCCTTCCGTGTATGTTAAAAATGTCTTCTTCCTTTTCCTTTCCACATATCAGTATTGTAAAAAAATTAAAAAATACACAAGCAAAATGATCCTATAAATAAATAAAGTAATTATAGCGGTGAGAGTTGCTAGACAGAACATCAGAGCCAAAGCATCCGTCTATCAGAACTTTAAAATCTTTATTGAGTTCATGCCCAGCGATGTTAAGCACACTGACGAGCTCCGTCTCAATCTGAAACTTTCCGCTGTCGACGTGACTGTCACCACAAGCCGCGTCTCTTACTTTCCAAGATTCCATTCCTTTTCGAGAAAATAAGTCGTGTCCGCTTGTTCGGGATCCTCTGACTCTCCGCAGGTTTATCCCGCTCGCATGTTGATGTCTTTGTGTTTCTGTTTTCCTGCAGCTAACAAGCGGCGTGTTTATGATCAGTACGGTAAAGAAGGCCTGTCCGGAGGCGGAGGAGGTAAACTCTATGAAACGTTTGATATGTTTCTGTAGAATTTAGTCCAAGGACAGATTCGATTAGCTGAAAGTTAAGAGGTTTAAAATGTTTGTGTCCACGGTGGGGTTTGAACCCAGAGCACTGTTTTCAGTAGGACCGAATCTGTTCTTGATCTGCGTCTCGCTCTGTGTTAAAGCAGGACGCTTCCATAACGGCGATATCTTCCAAGGCTTCACATTCCGTAACCCAGACGACGTCTTCAGGGAGTTCTTTGGTGGTCGCGACCCTTTTGCTGATTTCTTCGGTGAGTCTTTAACGATACTAGACTGTAAAAACACGACGTAGTATTTTTATCCAATTGCTGTTCTTGTTTCAGCTTTTACGGTTTGCATTACACCACGCCGCCGCTGAACTCTGGATTCTGATTGGCCAGAGGGTGTTGATTAATTCTCTATAACAGCGGCTCTGACAGTCGTGCAGGTTTATATTAATGTTAATGCGCTGTTAATTAAGGGGTTGTTTATGTAACATTTAAGGAAGGAGTCTCCAGTGTCATTAAATAATTAAACTGTAAGAGGAATAAAACAGTTGCTATTATAGGCAATTAATCAGCTCCTGGGTGGCAGCTGTATCTCTGATTATTTTACTTTAACAGCATGACACGCGCAGTGTTTATTTCAGACCTGTTGAACTTTTCATACGGTGTTATGAAGCAGTAATCCCTGAGCTGTGGTTCTGCTGTAGGAGACGATCCGTTCGGAGATGATTTCTTCGGTGGCGGTCGCCGGCAGCAGCGCGGGATGAGCAGGAGCCGAACAGGCGGCTCATTCTTCTCTAGCGGGTTTGGAGGATTCGGGGGTTTTGGACCAATGTTTTCTTCGTTTGATACAGGTTAGACATCTCTGATGTTTCTGTCTTTTCAGCTCAGATGCCGTTTCACGCGCTCAGTCATTCTGTGTGTGTGTGTCTTTCAGGTTTCAATTCGTTCAGTCCCATGGGGCAGATGGGTGGAGGCGGATTCTCGTCCTTCTCCTCCAGCTCGTTTGGAGGCGGGGGCAGCGGGATGGGGAACTTTCGCTCCGTGTCCACATCCACCAAAATCGTAAACGGCAGAAAAATCACCACGAAAAGGTAAAAGAGCGAGATTAAACTCAGGATCGAGGTTTAAACAGGGTTTAGAGTGGTTAATGTGTGAATGGTTTTATCAGTTTATTTTTTTGATTATCTGAAAAATCATGTAAATGTCAAGCAGTGAGACAATCAGTAACCATAAAACACAAGTTCATAAAATAAAAGTCACGATATAAAGATAAGTACACTGAAGAATATGGGTAACTCGTGGCCTTTCTGGACTTCTGTCTTATTAATAAAATCCCTGTCTTTTTATGCAGAATCGTAGAGAACGGACAGGAGCGAGTCGAAGTCGAGGAAGACGGGCAGTTAAAGTCTCTAACTATAAATGGTAAGGAACAGCTTCTGCGACTGGAACACAAGTAAGCACATCTCGACGCTCAGAGAAAAGTTAGGACTCAGCTGTATCTACTTTATTCCTCTCCGTATCATCATTAGATCACCATTATACCGTAATTGTGGGCTTTTTGTTGTTATTAGGTTTCTTTGTAAACCTGTTTATGAAGCGGAATGTCAGTATTTGGTGCAGGGGTGCTATTACTTTTAGGGACCATGGTGTAAAGTTACGTTGTTTTTGTTTTCCTTTACACTCCAGATGCACTTTGCTGTGTTGGACTTGAATGCACATTGCCTTTTGTGTACTGCTTTTGAGATTAAAAAAAATAATAATAATAATAACAATAATAATAAAAGAGAGAGAAAAGCATTGTGCATTTAACAGGCATGATTTTGCATTTTTGATCTGAGTTGAGTAAATAATCCTCGTTTTTCTGTAGAACCCTGTTAATACGCTCGTCTCATGTTCTCGTCTCATGTAAACGTTAGTAGAGTGTTAGAACAACTGTGCTGATATGCAGTTGTATTATTATTATTATTAATATCATTATAAAGTTTTGTTTTTTGTTTAGATGTGTTTTTTCATTAGTAACTGTACACCAGCCAATGATGTTCTTAGTCTTATTGTTGTCATGGAAACGAGCCAAGAGACTCGAGGTGTAAGTGAAATGATACTAAATGAATTTTGTGGACTTTGTATGCAAATTTAAAAAAAAAAATCAATAAATGTGAGTTTGAGCCTTTTTTGAGGATACGGCAGCTTCCGGCTGTGTGTGTGTGTGTGTGTGTGCGTGTGTGTGTGTGTATGAGTGTGCGTGCGTGCGTGTGCGCGCACTGCATGCCACTAACACAGTTCTTTCTGTAAGTGGTTAACACGGTGTGCGTAACGTTTCATTTCTAGAGTCTTACAGCAGTAGGGTTTAAATCTGATTTATTTTAACATTTAATTTAACCTTATTTCATGTCCTTGGTTCATTTGTGTTAATCACGTAAATTCTTCATTCTTCATTAAATTCTTCATTTTCTTCTAAACATTCTCTGATTTTCGGCTGCATCGCTGCAGTGAATAAGAACCAATCGGAATAGAATCATTAGCATTTAAGAAACAACAGGAAAGTCCTGATGTCACTTCTGACTCTTTTCAGCGAGTCAGATCATTTGACTCGGCTCACCATTGAGTCACCTCCTAAATTTTAATAATCTTAGGCGGCAAACCAGTGATTGTTCTTCTTTCTGTGACTAATAAATCTTACTCTGACTTCATATTAAAATTAGCATAAGTTCAGAATCATTCCTGAGCCATTCTCATTCGTGGTCCTAGATCGTATAAATCAAAACAACAACGGAGGACAGAAACAGCGCCGTCAGTGACATCACTCTGCGGAATGACCAGGAAACCAGTCATTCACTTCGCATCTGGGGAATCGATTTTGGTCATTCCGTATGAAAGAATTTAAATTCACCAGCTTGACGGTCTCAAATATATCATTTCCTGGTCAGATTTTCTGGGCCTCTAATAAAGGGGCGTGTCCACGGTTTCGCCCTGTGTGCGGTCTGTAGTCATTTTCAGCAGAGGGGTGAGAGTGAGGCCATTTGCTCTGTTTCCTGTACATTAGGATGAAAAGCAGAAATCTAGCTTTACACCCCAAGCTGTACTTTTAAATTAATCTTCATGTATAGAAAGCAGTGTGGTATTTTAAAAGAAATACGATTTACAGTGCACAAGTAAAACGGAGACGTGAATGAAATAAAAATCGGCAGGACGCTTGAATAGTAACTTGGGTTAAAGTTGTAGTGGCGCAGTGATTTAAGGAAGCCCATTAAAACGTTTCTATCTGATAATTACTAGCAATAACAAGCTGTTTTTTTCCTCCGTGTTGCTCTGAGGCAGTGCAGTCCTTTACACCTCTGCTCATGAGACATCACTGGTCCCTAGATTTCACCCAAGACGGAACGTAAAAATGAACCCCTGTGGAAAGCTAACGTTAACATTTCAACCAACATAACGTCATTTTCTGAAAGCTGCACTCCTTGATATTTGCTTTGATCACCTCATTCAGTACTAACACACGTACAGGTTTTATGTCCTTATAGAGACTAACTTTATGCTGGATGTTTGCGCTAACATGCATTTTCTCTTGCATTTTTAATATTTGCTGTCTTGCATGGATGAAGCACCAGCAGGGAGGGGTTAAATCTAAAAAATAAATAAATGAATAAAAAGAAAAGAATAGAAAGAAAGAAGTGAAACAAAATTCTGTACAGATTTTTTCCCGCATCATGCATGCCCCGCCCTTCATTTCATGCCCCGCCCCCTTTCTTTAGGGCAGGCCCTTGAGTTGGGTCAAGGGGAGGAGCGTAAACAGAACAGGTCACTTCCTGATTCCTCCTCCAGCTCCGCCCACCCCTCCTCCGGCCTCTCTCACTTCACCCAGAGAGAGCGACAAACTGCCAAAGGTCAGACTTTATTGATTGATTGATTGATTAATTGATTGATTGATTGATTGATTAATTGATTAATTGGTTGATTGGTTGATTGGGAAGGGTACTTTTTTGTACTTTTTTTTTTCTCTCCAGAGCAAAATGGAATGAAAAGGAAAAGACCTACACTGAAGGGTGAAACAAAAAAATCCAAAGAATCATGAAATATTTCTGAAACACATGACTACGTGAGCAGCAGTCAAGAATCAGCACCCTGGTGGCTGGAGGAATGGTTTATTGTTTTTGTTTTGTTTTTTGTAGTGGTTAAAATAACTTGTTTTTTTAAAATCGTAACTAAAACAGATTTTTTTTTTTTGTGCTGCAAGAAATTTTCACTTAGTTAAATCTACTTTACAATTAAAGATTGATGAATAACTACCCAAACAGATGTTGTAGCTAGTAGCAGCTGTGAATTAGAGGCGTGTTTGTTTGGAATTTATTGTTTGTGTTTTGTTCATCCTAATTTCATGCCCTCCTGCAATTAGTGTTCCTGTGTGCACCTGTCTGTGATATTTCCTAATAAACTGTATTCAGTCCTGTTTCCCAGAATTTAGTCCACATGGATCCCCAGTAGTCATTCACTAACTGTAAAAGGTGACTGGTTTTTTTTTTCTTTTGTAGTTGTTAAATTGTGTTGTTTTATACCGTTTCTGACACAGTGGCAGTTTACACTCCATCCACTAACATTAATAAATAAATAAGAAGGCGAGGGCAATAAATGTCCTCGCCTTAGATGTCCTTAGATGTCGTATTACTTTTCAAATTAAATGTTACTGTGCAGCCCAGATGGAAGTTTAGCACGATAAGACGAGCCTTCATGTGAAACTCTAAACCGGCGTCTGAGTTGTGATGTCACTTCCTCTTGGCCGTGACTGCACGTAGAAGCGGGCCCCACTTGCTCTTGGCACTGAGTTTGTGCTTGAAGTCGTGCGGGATGCAGGGGCCGTCATGTTCCTCTGCCTCAGAGCTAATCTCCATCTTCTGCACGATCAGCTTCAGCAGGTTGTGCTGCTTCTCCATAGCCTCAGAGAGGTCCTTCAATCTGAACACACACACACACACACACACACACACACTGAGGTTTACGCCATCTTGTGCAACAGAATACCAAAATAAAAAAGCTACTATTTTTATGATTAAGAAAAACAGTAAGTGTTCCTGTTACATGTGTGTCTGTGTTGTCTGTGCTGCCTGTTTCTGTGTGGCCTGTGTTTGTGTCTGTGTTGCCTGTGTTGTCTTAATTGTCTGTGTTGCCTGTGTCTGTGTTGTCTTGAGTCGGTGTTGTCTGAATTGTCGGTGTTGTCTGTGCTGCCTGTTTCTGTGTGGCCTGTGTTTGTGTCTGTGTGGCCTGTCTGTCTGTGTTGTCTTGAGTCGGTGTTGTCTGAATTGTCTGTTTTTCTGTGTTGCCTTTGTGTCTGTATTGTCTGTGTTGTGTGTCTGTGTTGCTTGCCTGTGTTGTGTGTGTTGTCTGTGTATTAGTGTAGCATGTGTCTGTTACCTTTGTTTCTGTTTGGTGAGTTCTCTCTCCAGCTGTGAGCACTGCCGCACACTGGAACTCAGTCGTGTTCTCACTTTGCAGACTTCACCTCCAAAGAACCACCACTTCTGATACACAGATACAAAAAAGTATCTGGAAAGTTTGCATTGTTTTGGTTTGTGTAAATAAATATAAATCATGTGCGTGTTTTTTTTTTGTTTTTTTGTCTGCCTTACCTTGCCTTTGTAGCACTTGTTAGGAAATTCCTTAATGGAGATTTGGTCAACTCTTTTCATAAACCAGTAGGGCAGGCGCTCCTCTAGATTAGTGTGAAGTTCAATCTGTATGTTATTTACAACACAATTTTATTATTCACTATAACATTGCACCAATCTAGAGCACTGTGTTACTCTGTGTCTGTCAGTCACAATAAAGGAGGCGTGGCCTCCTTTATTCGTCAGAAATAGTGAAGAAGGTGTGGCCTCTATACCTCAATAAAGGAGGTGTGGCCTTCAGAGTCTGAGGGTAGGACACAGTGCTCACCTGCATTCCTATCTGTTTTAAACAGGCGTTGTTCTTCACCTCTGCAATGTCTCCCACAGCCAAACCAATCTACAATAAACCACACAGCATTCAGAAACGTTTCATGCCTCACATATTCAACCCATCACTCATTTGGGAAGAGGATTTTGTTGTAAAGCTCACTAGCAGGTTCGTGAGCAGAATCGGCACGAGCAGGATGAACCAAATGAAAATAAAGTACGTCAGCCCGGGGAAGGGAAGGCGTCTGGCCATGTAGGGCTTCTGGAAGTTGTCCTGGTAGTTGATCTCTCCTGCCATCATGGCAAAGGTTTGCATCAGCGAAAGAAACACACGGTCAAAATGTTTCTACAAGACAAAATGATGGAACGAGATGAAAGTCACAGTATCATAACTGTCCAAAACGGTATCTGTTTTAACATCAAAGACATCACTAATTTTAAATTTCCTTTAATATATCATATATCCTTATTTCTGTATATACAAGTTAATGCATTTATCTTAAGTTAAGTTAAAAGATCTGGGGTCTATATTCAGTCTATGGAGTCACCAATAAAAAAAACTCACCTGTTCTATCATCAGAGCGTAGAAGGCCAGCGCGAACGCCAGGATCAGATAGACGAATATCAGAATGATGCTCAGCAGCGTCTTGCAGATCTCCCGAAACATCACCACGTATATCCCAAACCTCTGAAACCTGCATGCAAAGAGGAGAAGACTGCGACTAACACTCCAAAATATTATTACAGCAGTGGATTTAGTTTTAGTGAAACATGAACTATGTAGTGTGGTGTATAAATACACACACTGCCTCTCTGAACCCTGCACGCTGCCACAAACACAATTACAACAGCACTGACAGACTAGCGTAAATGATTTGAGTAAAAGTACTAATTAACAGAAAATCCACCATAACGGTTATACTGTAGTTCAAGTACTGTAAATACACTAAGAAATAAGCAAACTACCACAATTGGTGGGTTAGCATGCCTACCGTACATACAGTATATAAGTAAATTAAGAACTATCGTACCTGCTAGAGCAGCAAGATTACAGGAGAAAAACATTAAGAAATAGACAAAACTACCGTAATTGCTTGAGCGGCATGACTACTGTAAATATACAAAGAATTACGGTAATGGCACTACCATTAAAGCACTAGCAAATGGAGTAAAAATATCGATAAACATCAAAAACAAAAATAGCCACTGAAGTAGCTGTAAATACATCAATAAATGAAAAAACTAGTGTAAATACTGGATTAAAGACAATAATAATAAATAAATGAAAGAATGACTGAAAAAAACCCAAAACACGAAAACCACAAGACACATGATCATGGGTTGGAGCAAAAAATGCTAATAAGTTGGAAAATTACCGTAACTACTCAAGTAGCACACCTACAGTAAATACCCTAATAGACGGGCAAGCTATCAGAACTGCAACCCAATGCAGTAAAATTGTTGTGAGTGAACACGTGTAATTTTCATCAGCAGGTGTGTGTCCAGTGTAGTGAAGACTCTGTTGGAGTTGGGAATTGTGAGTGTGTTGGTCTACCGCTGCAGGTAGAGGAGCAGGTTGACCCAGGAGGCGAGAGCGGCCAGAGCTCCAGCCTGCCAATGCCACGATTTCTTCACGTTCAGCATGAGAGGAAGGACGAAGAGCAGAGAGCAGATGGTCGCCGCCCAGTCCGTCACATTTGACACGTCTTGCAGGTACTTGATCCTCTGGTGAGAGGAGACTTGATCATTCAGCTTTTCAGACATCAGCGGGATTTGATCATACTGTAGGTCACAAAATCTGGTGTGGAAGAATTCATAATCATACCTGCTGGAATATCTGCACTACTTCTTTTCCGACTGCGTATAAATTCATTGCGAGGACCAGAAACATGCTGGTTGTGATGAAATAGTGCTGCTGTAAAAAAACAAACCAGAAAGAGACCAAGGAGAAAATGATCATATCTTCTGATTAGAATGGAATGGAATGGAATGTTAACGTTGCTGTGTTTCTGTCTCTATTTTATTGCTTAAAATATGCATGAAGTTTCTAGATGTGAATCAAGTAAGTGATCATTTTACTAAGATGTAATGAACGTTTGGTACACAAAAACATTTCATGTGGATTAGCAAAGTTGTTCTTGAACACCGTGTTTGTTTACACTTGCCACGTGTACAGATCTTATACACGATATGTGTGAGGCGTTGAACTTGCTTACTGATTTAGCAATAAATTATTCCGATTTTAAATCTCGTGTTGTGCTGCTGTACCTTGTGGAGAGGCTGAGTGACCATGTTGACGGTCGTCACGTTGTTCTCTACACTCAGGTTGGGCCGCAGGTTGACGATCAGGTAGGTCAGCGGGAAGACTCCCAGTGTGTATATGGTCATATTGAGCAAGTGAGCTTTCAGACCGTACGCATGCCTGGGTGAGAGCCATGTTTCTGAATCAGTACACAGTCATGTCATGTACACTGAACTGAAATAAGCGTCACTGATCCTGACATTGATCAGATTCCTGTAACAGCATGAATCCAATTGCTTTGAGGTTAAGGAGACAAAACACGTGTTGCTGAGAAACCAAAAAATGTAAACTCTGAACGTCAGAATGTTATGGTTTTGTCTCTGACTGTTACAAAGTGCTGACACTGGAGACTCCTTCCATCAGTGTTACACATTCGAAACACATTGTCTCCTGTCACAGTACAGAGACCGTAAAAACAATCTCTGTGGATGAGCCGTTACTATAGAAACGAAAATTACATTAACGTAAACCTGCACTACTGTCAGAGCTGCTGTTACTGAAATCTAATCAACACCTTCTGACCAATCACAATCCAGAATTCAACAGTGTTGCATTTCAAGTATAATATCATCATAATGTTCATAGGATCCGTATGTTCGACATGTTTTTTTTTTTCCGTGTACAGTATGTGATGAACATATGATCTGATATCTACATTGTTCCTGACCACTCACCATTTCATTTCCAGATATTTCTTGCACACTGGATGAGTCAGTAACTCGACACGATTAAACTCCACCATCGCCTAAAAACAACGAGAGAAAATGGTGGACTTTATATAAATTAAAACATTTTTATATTGTCTAAAGGTCTTTACACATGCAGTGTGATTTGTCATTGTGTTTTATTTAAGTCCAATATAATTAATGATTATACTGATAATGTGATAATATCACGGCACGGATTATTTTCTTGTTTGGATTAACGGCACTCTGGACGACCTTCTATGTACTTTGTTCCTCAGTTTGGATGATCCTTTCATGTTGGACTACAGCGTTGGGTCTGTTGATCGTTTGATGTTATATATCATCACTGAGTTCACGTTTATGTTTGAACTGTTTTGCTGCGCTACATGTTTGCCGGCTGCCTTTATTTCAGTTTCTGTTTTGCCTGAGTTTTCCTCACTATATTTTGAACAGAGGTGGACAGTAACGAAGTAGATTTACTGGAGTATCTTTTTTGAGTATCTTTCTTCATTTGAGTAGTATTGTTTTTGGAAACTTGTGACTCACAATAACTTCACTACATTTGAAAGACAAATATCGTGCTTTTTACTTTTTACTACATTTCTATCAAGGGTCTCGTTACTTGTTACTTTTAATTCTGAAAGTGGATGGTTGTCAGCCTATCAGTAATCAGTAGAGTTACACGTGACGTCTGACGTGGTCTGTTGTCATGTCAGCGTGGAAGTGAGCGCGCTGGAATATATGCTGGAAGTGAGCGCGCGCACCCATGGCCATATCTTGATAAAATGTTTATATTTTCCGATATATTTGGAATTTAGAAATCATTTTTCCAGGCCCTGGAAAAGTTTTGGAATTCATGGAAAGAGAGGAAACGTTTTGGAAATTTATTTTTGTTTCCTGTTTCCCGCTTCACTCCGCAATGCACTGACTGCGCTTTGCCCCGCCCACTCGCTCTCTCTCACTGTGCTTTGCCCCGCCCACTTGCTCGCTCTCCACGCTTCCACCCCCCACCCCCACTCTCCACCCGTATATGCCTACAAAAACTCGCCCTCCAACCTGCACAAACGTATTGAGGTATGTGAACATATTATTAGCTACAAGTGAAAGTTTGCAATGAAGTTGTCCAAGCTTTTAGATAGCAATCACATTAACGTGTGCAAAACG
>JAOVYU010000029.1:17607328-17618381 GCA_025674565.1 Synodontis membranacea
ATAATAATAATAATAATAATAATAATAATATAGCTTTTTTATCTAAAATATTTGTGATTTTTTCATGTATAAACTAATGATAGGTAACTGTAAAATCAAATTAAAAAAAAAAATAATGAATGGGTTTTATATTGAGTCAGCTTTTTATTTTTATTATAATAATAATTATATTATGAATATGAATATTTTAGGTAAATATAATGTTTATTATATGTATAAACAAATTACAACCTACTGTAAAATGAAGTTCGTTAAAATAATAAGAGATTAAATTTCCGCACTATTGAAGAGAAGGTTTTATGTTTGAATCCCAGAACAGCCAGATACGTGAATCAGTGTTAAAACGTCTTTAATCATCATTCAAATCCATTGCTATATTTATGTTTCATATATATTTATATATTTTTAAGTATCTGTGATGTGTGAATAAAATCCGGTGTGTCTGTTGTACAGAGTCATGTGAGAGAACTGTATTTCATATATAGCTTTATAAGAGGAACCTATTTCCGGCTGAAGCAGCAACACAGTGTAGTGTGTGTTACTGAGACGATATACACACAGGAGATTTAAGATGGAGTTAGGGTCCGCAGTCCTGACCATGTAAACACACACACACGCGTACCCCCACTGTATTTGTAAAGACTGAACATTTCCCTCATTAGAACCAGGATTTTTGTCCTCATGATAGCTTTCGTCCTCAATGCTTCCCTTATTGATATTCATATTTTTGGGTCTAATTCGCATGCATGTCCACATTCTCGTCACACACTCTTTAAATCCACCCCACCAAAGATTAAATCCCAAATCCTCATGTTTGGCCAGATTGTCCACCACACTGGAATGCTTTTGTGGGACCTCAGTTAAGTTGTTAAAGTAACTCAGCAGGCAGCGAGGGCGAAAAAATATCCAGATCTCTCAATTAATCTGCTTAGCACAGAAGCCAGATGTTCCAAGGACTCAGCACAGGTCACACACACACACACACACACTCAGATAGGACAGCTGGAATCAAAATAAACCTCAGGATGCAACTTTGCTGAGACTGGATTCCTCAGAATTTCCAGTGCAACACTCAACACACACTCACTACACGCAATCGAAATTAATACTAAATACGACAGCATGAAGTGTGTGAAGCTGAACCACACTCTACTCTTCAAAGTGTGTGCAATTAAAAACATCAAAGCAAGGCTGAACAAAAATAAAGAATTACTGGAGATTCATCGATTCTGAAATCAGTCCAATATCATGCACATATACTAAATAACACTCTGATATCAACATACTGTGTGACGTTAGCCTAGCGTATGTTGTCATGCTAATAAACAAATGACAGCAAAAACATTTGATTTAGAAACATTACTCTCGTCAAACACAGAGCTTTAACAAAGAAGAAAATGCATAGACATTAAGCAAGAATTCTAAGAATGCTAAGGAATGAATAACTAACCAGACGGGACTGCAGAAGGAGGACAGGAGTATACCCGGAAGCTGAGTGCTTAGGGAAATAAGAGGCCCGTGACCACGGCTAATTTGAGCTTTTGTGGCTTTTGGCTCTTCAGTGGGCGGTTTAGAGGACGTGCGGTTTAGGATTACTGCAAAGTCACTGAGAGCTCAGTACACTGAAGCCAAGGAGCCATCGTTCAAATCCGTATAGCCTCGTATCAGTGACTGGTGCTGATTTTAGATCGATAGTTCGGATAGTTGGTGTCACATATGCTGGTGTTTGATAGACGGAAGGTGGTGGTGCTGTTTGGAAAGGTGGAACTGCAGCACTAAGAGGTGTCTGTTTAATCGGTAGCTAATAGTAGCGTGTCTGAATGTGTTCACACTGGAAATCTCTGCGAAGTGTGGTGTAGTATTATTATCTGTACAATTTACCAGAACATTCACGGGCTGAAAAGCAACAGTGGTGGAGACATCAGATATGATTTTTTTGCAGCGGTACCAACAATGCTAAGAAGAAAAGACTAGCAGATACAGGAGTATGTCAGTTGTCTTCTTACAGTATGTTTTTGATACAGTAAAAATAAACACTGCCTGAATATCTGTTCCTTGCAGACTTTTTTATTTAAAAATAATTTTTCTTTGATTGGGAAAAGTCTGTTGTAGAGGCGTGTATGGAACCTTCACAGGTTCTCTGCAAAAGCAAAAGGTCAGCGTATAGTAGGAGTATAGTAGTAGTACAAGACGTATAGTATTGTCGAGTATAGTATCATATCGCATGGTATTTTGCTTAGTACTGTATATTTTTACATAGTATAGCACCGTATATAGTATATCGTATCGTATTGTATCATATAATAAAGTATTGCATCATATGTAAATAGTATTGTATTGTATCATATAGTAGAGCATTACATCATGTCATATTGTATCATATAGTATAGTGTATTATTGCATTGTATTGTATAACATACAGTATAGTATTAAATCATAGTGTATAGTATCACATTGTATTATATCATATAGTGTACTATACTACTGCAATGTATTGTATTGTAGTAAAGTGTAGTATGGTGTAGTGTAGTATAGTTTGGCGTAGTGAAGTAAAGTGTAGTGTAGTGTAGTATAGTATAGTATAGTATAGTATAGTATAGTATAGTATAGTATAGTGCAGTACAGTATGGTGTAGTGTAGTGTAGTGTAGTGTAGTATAGTGTAGTGTAGTGTAGTGTAGTATAGTATAGTATAGTATAGTATAGTATAGTGCAGTACAGTATGGTGTAGTGTAGTGTAGTGTAGTGTAGTGTAGTGTAGTGTAGTATAGTATAGTATAGTATAGTATAGTATAGTATAGTATAGTATGGTGAAGTGCAGTACAGTATAGTATGGTGTAGTGAAGTAAAGTGTAGTATGGTGTAGTGTAGGACAAAGCAAGAATAGTGCAATTTGAGACAAATCCTTTCATTTATTTTTCTGCATGCTCTGCCAAAAAACTCTGATGTAAAGCCAGTAATCTGCCTCTTCAGGCTCCATCTCTGTCTCTAATACTTAAAGCGAGAGGAAACAGACAGCAGTGGAGTGGATACGAAGTGCACAGTAATGTAGAAAGCTTGTCTTCTTCTCCCTAAAGCTCACTGTTTTGATTAATGAGCAGGCCATGACAGCACTGCACTCTGGGAATTTGTGCCCTTCTAAAGTTTAGCCTTAGGGTGATTCCCACTTTTCAAGCCGTCCACCTTCAGATGATTAAAAGACTTAAGCGATTGTAGCGAACGGCTTTGTCAGTGTAGGGCACATATTCATTTTGTAAGTGATATATGGAAAAAATAATTTCAGTTTCATTCCTGTGATTTAGTCAGCAAGTCGCAGTGAGAGTGTTGAGAGTTTTTTAATGTCAAAGCAGCAGGTTAAAAGCATGGGCTTATTGGTAAAAGAGGTTCTTATCTCAGTGTGAAATAACAGTTAAATAAAGAATACAGTAAAATGATGAAAAACCCACAATGCTTTGAGGAAGAGTGTATGTTTCCTGTGAAGCTTGATTTTTTGGTGTCTTTAGTGGCTTCCCCACTGATTGAGCCTAGCGTCCTGAACACATTTAAAACATACATGGTATAAATACATTTAATATACAGAACATAGGACAGTGAACCTTCACACATTTAAGGTTCTACGCTGCTCTCAGCTCTGTGATTGGATTGGATTTTGCTTTTTAAATTCATTTTGGATAAAAGCTTCACCAAATTATGACAAATAAATATACACTTGACCATCGAAACCCAACCTTCTTCTACAATCTAACCTGCAGAGCTTTAACGAGGAAGATCTGTTCACCTTTCTGTCTTTATCGACCTGCGTGACCGTTACCGGATTACAGGCAGATTCTTTTTTTAAACCTGGTTCTGAACACACCTGTTGACCTTTAACCTGACGGCTCAATCTTGGCATCACATCACACGATGTCTCTGTCTTTTGTCTCCCATGACAAAAAAAAAAGTTCTCTGTGGCCCAACGTTTATAAATTACACCAGATTTATTGGTACTCCTGTACTGATAAAGTCCCAAAAATCAACTACAGCTTTACAGCAGACTCGTGTCTTCAGGTGTGTTCTCACTGTGACTCTGCAAGAGACTCCTGCGTGTCTTGATAGGATTTCCTTTAAGATCTGGCAGTGGCATTGCTCAGGAGGATTTCACGTGGCATTTCGTGTCCTCTGTGGCTGAGCCTTTGGATTAACCTCCTTCAAGTCCAACCGCTCTGCAAATAGAGAAGGTGTAATTATATAATGCATACTGTGTTAAACTGTGAAGTTGATAAGAAAGCATCCAGAGTATTTTTGTTTTCCTTCTGTCTCCAGAGCTGTGACAAGCGTACTTACATTGTCTCCTCCATAGCCGGATGTTTCAGGATAACTGTAATAATAGGATTTAGATGCTATCTATAGTGAGGATCCCGAAAGGTTAGACGTGGTTACTCACTCTTTCCAACCTGACAGGAAGAATCGAGATAAGGTTCATCCTACAGGTGTGACAATATATAGCGCTAATAGCTAAAACTGTTGTGTTATAGCTGTCTAATGACATCACCTGTATATAGGTGTGGTAGGTGTTTCCCTAAACTACACTATAAGTCCATGTGAAAAAAATATTGATCTTTACTTGAACTTTGTATAAATACTATATAGCAATAATAAATGACTCTCATAGCTATGAGAATTTTTAGATTTTTAATTAGAACAACTTCCAAAATTCTTTTCCTGTTAATAAAAAATTAATTCTACAAAAAGTCAAACCCTATGACATATTATCTGTAAACACTGAATCAAAGCCTTATATGCAGTGCATGCCTCTAGCAATTTCAAGCCCTGTAATCTAATTTTAAAATAAAGAATTTTGTATGAATAAAATATGCACTAAAGTTTTAGTCTTTACACTACAACTGTATTTTTTCAGCAGCATCACATAAAGCTTTTTGGTATAATTCTGCATTTTAGTCACCCTGGTTGTAGACTGATACAACCTTCCAAAAAAGAGTTGTTACTGAGTCATTAGATATTTAAAAGTTCTTAACTTCAGAAAAGTGCTTTCTCTTAACCCTGACAGTGAAACACTCCTGGGGTTCCCCAGAGAGACAAATGAAACCTCTTAAGAATTTCCTAAAGTTGCTTTCATATACAGATCCCTGTGATGAGGTCCACATCAGGTGTAGACGCTATAAGCTCTGGCCACAGTAATGCTAAGCACTATAATTAGCTCACCTTTGTGGTGCTAGCACTTGCACTGATGCGTCTAAAAAAAAAACCCCAAAATAACACAGTGCTATTCCTACACAGTGAAAAGCAGAGAGCTCTGTTCTTCCCTGCCCGAGTGTTAGTTTCAGAGGAATATTGTACTGAGCATTTTGAAAAACGTGCATGCTAAAAAGGTGACGTGTGGAACCGAATTCGTCTATGTGAACGCAGACCTGTGATTATTAACAAAGAATCAAATTACTCAGAATGTAAATGTGAATAGAAGTAATTGGAAGTACGCTACAGGAACCTGACGGCCACCGTACGCTCTAATACACACCTGGAAAGGGAGGGGTAAGGATGGGGCATTCCGGGGGCTGAATCCTACATAGTGGCCTTTAATAGAAGCAAACATCGGACAACAAACATTTTTCGACTGCGCCCTTAATCGGCATGAACCTTGACCGGATCCTGTCATCATAGAAGAGGAAAATGAAAACAGACTCATTTTATTTGGTTTTAATGTCATGAGGTCTGCAACCCGACCATTAAATATTCAAAATGTTCTATTGATGCCTTTGTTTTTATCTCAGGATGAGATTGACAGTAAAATGGATGGTTGATAACACTTTAGTCATTAAGGCCTGTGAGCAGGAGGCAGTAGCGAGTGCAACATTCAATATAACCGTTCAGTGCTAGCAACATTAGCGTTCTGGATTGAAGAATCTTTACATAAGAGCATGGTGCCTTCCGCTGCAATGCTGCAGACACAGTGATTGATTTAATGGCGAGAAATGTGATATGAAGAATGGTATCTCAGTCAGAAATATCTGATTAACCTGGTCGAGCACAGTGGAAAAACCTCGAGAGAGATCCATTCCATAAACTAACAAAGCAGCTGATCAATACATGCTTGGCAGTGTTTATCACCTGAGATGTTTGTGCAGAGATAAGGTGGCACACACTGATGTCTCATGTAATTCTATTAAATATAGAGGAACTCTGGTGTCCTGTTCACTTTTCAGCTGGTTTTGAGTTCCACAAGGCAAAATAATACGAGCTGAATAAACCTGAATAAATGGAGAGTGGAGATGCTTCCAGACAGGTGATCAAGAAATCTTAATTAGCATCATATCATCGTCTCTCATACGTATAAAATACACAGTTCACTCTGATTTTGGATCAAGATGGAAAGAGGAAAATGTCTGAATGACTTTGTAAGAGGAAGGGCTGTGTTTCAGCAAGAGCAGGAACTAAAATGCGTCATTTAGATCAATGGGAAGGACATCGGAAAATTCAATAATCATGAATGGCGTG
The DNA here is from genome assembly GCA_025674565.1 of Synodontis membranacea. NCBI lineage: Eukaryota > Metazoa > Chordata > Actinopteri > Siluriformes > Mochokidae > Synodontis > Synodontis membranacea. The sequence goes on from JAOVYU010000029.1 coordinate 17,613,820, forward strand.
ATATATAAGGATTCTTCAGCTCAGTGAGAAATTTATTATTATTATTATTATTATTATTATTATTATTATTATTATTATTATTATTATTATTATACAGCAACTTTACTCACTTATCTCTCATCTAAAATCACTTTAAAACACTGTTCTATTAATACTAGGTCTCAGGATTACCTACTTCTACCGGTTAACACTACACTTTGGTCAAAACCTTTAAGATTTTGTGCTCCTTTCAAATGCAACAACATGCGACACTCCCTCCAATTTGTTTTGAGAGAATCGAAAATGTAATCAATGAATGACAATGAGATTGCACATATGAGGGTCAGTGGTGCTTAAACTAGAGGTACTGAGCTACATAGGGAGAATATTGATGTGGTCATCCATCACCATTTTTTCGAGATGAGTAGGTATAGTCATCTTTAACCACTCACCTTCTGCTGCTTTTAATGGTTTAAAGTTAACAGTTGTTTAAAAATATTTCTTCAGGGCCAGAGTTGGGAACCTGTTGTCTAAATTGTTTAATGATGCAGGTATATAGTGCAATTGTTATGAGTAGTGACATTGCTTAACCTCTCTTTCCTTTTCTTTTCAGATCCTGGCAATAATATCCATCCTGTTCATCATTCTGTCCACCATCGCTCTGTCACTGAACACCTTACCTGAGTTACAAGTCATCGACGAGTTCGGACAGTCGAATGACAACCCGAGCCTTGCCCACGTAGAAGCTGTGTGCATAGCCTGGTTCACCATGGAGTACCTTCTGAGGTTTCTGTCTTCACCCAACAAGTGGAAGTTTTTCAAAGGCCCTCTGAATGTCATCGATCTATTGGCCATACTTCCCTACTATATCACCATATTTCTCACAGAGTCCAATAAGAGCGTTCTCCAGTTCCAGAATGTACGCAGGGTGGTCCAGATATTCCGGATCATGAGAATACTCAGGATCCTGAAACTGGCCAGACACTCCACAGGCCTTCAGTCACTCGGCTTCACGCTCAGGAGGAGCTACAATGAGCTGGGATTGCTGATCTTGTTCTTAGCAATGGGAATCATGATCTTTTCCAGTCTGGTGTTCTTTGCTGAAAAAGATGAAGACGCCACCAAATTTACCAGCATTCCAGCATCCTTCTGGTGGGCCACAATTACAATGACAACAGTGGGTTATGGAGACATCTATCCACAAACAATTTTAGGTAAAATTGTTGGTGGGCTTTGCTGTATTGCTGGTGTTCTGGTAATCGCCTTGCCAATCCCCATCATTGTGAACAACTTCTCAGAGTTCTACAAAGAGCAGAAGAGGCAAGAGAAAGCCATCAAGCGTAGAGAAGCTTTGGAAAGGGCGAGGCGGAACGGCAGCATTGTATCAATGAATATAAAGGATTCCTTTGTTCGTCAAATGGAATTGGTGGACGTTGTGATTGAGAAGAATGAAGAGAAGCCCTCAGACAACCACCTTTCTCCAAGTCGATGGGACTATCAGAAAAGCCCATGCACTGCCACCAAATCCTATGACCCTAAATATCAGGAAGTGATGCAGTTAAGGTCTCCAGAGAAGGTGATCAAGCCATGTTCAAGTCCTCACCGGTTAAACGCAAAATCTCTGGAGCAAATGTATAACCAAATGGCAGTGCCTCCCTGTGTATCGGTTCCAAAAGAAGGCAGCAGGATTGGCAGGGAGGAGAGTCTGGAGATGAAGGTGGTTCAGTCTGGCCCAGGGATGAAGGTTACTGAGATCAGAAGTGTGTCAAGCATCGAAAGTTTTGCAAGCTGCTCCACAGATATCAGCGAAGTAGAGAAAACGGCTCTGCTCCCCAGCATGATGCAGTCTAGACACCCTCGTGCTCCTCCTCCTCTAGATCTGAGCCAGATCACCTCTTTAAACACAAAGGCATCTGAAAAGTTGAAGCAGCCCACCATCATCAAGGAGGGTCTCTATGAGTTTGTCCAGTGCAAACCGGAGGGCAGTGCCCGATCTCAAGGGGAGGAGAACCAAAGCTTTGATATGAGCAGCGAAAGCGTAACAGGCTCTCCGAAAAGACATGCCAAGGGACTCCAAGTCAATTTCGCAGAGCCTGGAGACAATGCATCATCCAGCTTGCATCTGGCAGAACCACTAACACCACATTCTCGGCAAAGTCCCAAAACCCCAGGAAGAGGTTTTGAAGGGGAAGGGGCAATGAGTTCTCCTGTTTATACTCCATCCTCTAGTGAGAGCCAAAGAGGGAAGAATCACATTGACAAGCTGATGGTTTCTCCTGCTTCACCGAAAATTGTGCTGAATTGTTCCCCTGGCATGGAGGACACTTCAGACAGCAGTCAAAGTGAACAGAAGGTCATCAATCACCTCCTCTCACCAGACATTCTCAAATCAACTGGGGATGGGAATGTCTCGCCACCATGCGAATCCAGCATGTGATGCTAACCAGACCCTTTAGATATCTATGGACTGACTATAAATCAAGTCATTAATAGGAGAGAGGTAAATTGATTCTCTGGTGTAGCAGGACAGGACGAGGCACACAGACTCTCTGATATTGCAAAGAGACTGTCCTTTAGCTTTGCATGACAGGATAGATTCACCTATGGCTGATGGAAACTGCATTCCCACAGGGGAAGAGACTTATAACATGATACCATAACGACCTGGTGTGCAGGATGGACAATGATGAAAATCATCCTGTCTGATTTAAATGTAATGATTTTTGATTTGGATCTGAACTGTACTGTTGTACTCCAGATCTACGGAAGTACGATTGAGCAGAAGTACTGCCGAGCCTGACATGCTGACAAGTCTTCACACAATAAGTAATCACACATGGCTCAAGGTGTGAGGCATCCAGTTTTGGTTGGTTTAGGTTGGGTTGACTAGTAGTCTAATCTAGTGAAAGTAAACCTGGTGTATGCAAATTAGTTCATAGGACTTGAAATGATTTAAATTAAATTGTTCTCAAAAATGCCTTCATGAGGTGATCTCCTCCTGATTGCTAAACGTACCTGTAAGAGTCCCTCTAAACTACCCTCTCATTCAAATAAGGCACAATATACAAGACCAAAAAAGAACAGAAGCAAGATATATTAAAAAAAAAATATTCAGCTACCTACATTAGCATGCTAGTCTTCATCTGTTCAGCACATTTATTTAGAGGAAACGATGCATGCACGCATTATACCAGTTGTCCAGCACATTTTAACACTGTGGACAAAACATGCTTTAAGATGTCTTGCCTTTTATCAAACTCCTGTCACTTGTATAGTGATAAACAAAGCAGCGCCACCTGCTGGATAAACAAAAACAGCACTTTATATTAATGGTAAATAACTGCCATTAGCACAGAACTAAGCTTCTGCATAATCACCCGAGATAAACTTCTGAATGACAAAAATGTAAACATTATTCTTTATCTTACCTGTATGTTCTTGACCTGGTAGTTTTCAAAAAGAAAAAAAAAAAAAAAGACAGATGACACGGATTAGTCTCTCTCCTAACGAGTGATTTTTGTAAAAGACCATTTTGGCAGGACAAATAATTCCTGCTCTGAGTATTTATGAAGAATTATGCGTGCCTTGTCATAAATATTTATGAGAAGGCGTTACGGTATTTGGCTTTCTACGTATCGGTCTGTACAGAAAAAAAAGTCTAATTTTTATAGAGTAAAATATGCAAGTACAATTGAGTTCTCAGGTTTTGTATAACTTGAAAAGCACTAATGTCATGGATTCTTTCTTCATCAGACACTTGCAACTCCGTCTCACGTATTCACTGCATCGATGAAGGAAATGCAGATGTTCCTCATAATCATGTCTTAGTTCTCATATTTACAATGCAAGAGTCATTCTGTGGGAATAAAAACGTCCTATAATGATATTTAACCTGTACAATGTAAAGTGTTCATGACGTCTTTTCTGCATTTACTCTCATGCTGATGTTTTTTTCCCCCCTGAAGCTCAGTTTGTAGATTTGTGGCGGTGCAATAGTAGTTCATATTTATTGTACAATTAACTTTAAGATAGTGACTGGATTGTTTCAAACACAGTAAAATAAATGTGTTTGTACAGACCCACATGGCTCTGTGCTTAATTTAAGATGGTTCGATAACTTACGCATTTGCTAATGTGTGTCAAACATTTAGCTGGAAGCTACCATGAGCTAGCATGAGAAGATTTGTAGTCATATGATTAAATATTAAATATAAATATAATAACTTTCACTGAGAACAGTTAGCTAACACAAGTTAACAACAGGATTGAACCGTTTATCATTTTTATTGCTAACATTAGATAGCTAGGTGGCATAAGCTATCCTATTTCTCAGAAGACATTTCTATAAAGTTATATTTATTAAAGGTTTATAAATTCTTTAATAACCATTCATGAATGAATGAATCTCCAGCTAGCAGGCTAACACACGCTAAACCAAAGGGGTTTTAGTTCACTGCTATGCTAGCTAGCTAAACTGGCTAACATTATATTAACCTGAGAGGATTTCTGGGATACATAATCTTCACTAGAAACACTAGCCATCTAGCTAACTGAAACTATTCTCACAGGATTTTTAATTGATT
>JAOVYU010000029.1:17658625-17682648 GCA_025674565.1 Synodontis membranacea
AGACGTGCGGACAAAAAGATCCACTGTGGCGACCCCTAGTTGGGAATAGCCGAAATGGGAAGGAGGAGGAGGAGGAGACTTGAAGTGAATATTAGCTCTAAAACAATGTGAAATATATTTTCCTGAATGTAGTAGTCATTAAGGCCAGTCTTAACCATAATTATTTCTGATTTAGCTTATCTTATCTTAGCTCATGAGTGTGTTTTGTGCTCAGTGTTCACGACGGTACAGGTGGGATATCATATGAGGGTTCTGTATAAAAACGACACTTGGCTGGATTTATTCGAACCGCTGCGTCCTTGTGAGGATTTAAGGATATGTGATACCATTAAGGGAGGTACGGATCTGTCACAACATCTGTCTTTTGTCTCATTTTTTACAGCTGTGAGATTTAAACCTGTTCACTTTCCAATAACAGAAACCATCCACGAGACGGTTCCGTTGTACATGCGTGCACTTTACTATACACCAGATGTGAGTTGAAACCTGAAATATGTCCTACAGATACAGTAAGGTACAATTTACATTCAAATAATGTCTGTTTCTTTTATTTCCAGGGTGAATATCGGTTTATCTTCGCAGCAAATGTAATCGATGACCTTGATAGGGAATTAAGTCTGAGACTAAATATAACAGCACATGTGAGAAATGAGAAATGATGATGATGATATGGTTCAAAATTCATCTTTTTAGTTCTGCATTTTTACCTACAAGCCTAATGTCACTAAGTGGACTGTATTACACCGTGGAGGTGTTTCTTCACATCTCAGGAGCTTCTTCACTGCAGATTTTCCCACCTTTCAGGAAAACACATGAAGAACCTGAGAAGAGTGAAGAAACCTCTGAAGGAGCTTTTTGTGGAGGTTTTTTTTTTTTTTTTTTTGGACGTTCCTTATTTCATAACGGGCCCTGAATGAAGTAAAGTGCGAAGCTGTGAATGAATGAGTCCTGGGAATTTCCCGTCATTCAGCAGAAGCGATGAAGAACTTTGTGTTATTGTGTAACTTTTGTCATCATGATTTATAATATGTTCGTGATTATTTTATTATTATTATTTAAAACGTCAGAAGAAAGGTTGAAGATGCTTCAGATTTGTCATCTTAATCCGGTCATATATTAGTAGCTAATCCTTTTTCTTTTTTGGCAGTGAAATGCCACAGTTTGTCTTTTTTTTTTTTTTCTCCTTCTCTTTTTTTCCTCTGTTCTTTCTTTAAATGCATCAATAACTTTTAAACACATCTGTCTTGCTTTTATTTTATTTTACATCTTGAGCACTGTGTATAGCTATATATCAGCCCCCAAAAAGATGTAGAAACAAACTTAAACAATTTTTTTTTAAATGAGCCTGTAACTCTTGAATGGAAAAATCCCCATTTAATTTCATCCTCATTTTTTTTTGTTGTTGTTTTTGCACTCACCTCTCTAAGTTTCTGCCCAGGCTGAAGGTGAAGAACACCTTTATAAAGCTGTGTATTTCCTGTAGGGGGCGCTGTTAGAAAGAGAAATACAACCCTGAGGGTGACAGGACGTTGAGAATCTGACGGGTCATAGCAGGTGAGTTCGGACATGTAGCTTTGACCCTCAGGGCCTTCGTTCTTCCTCTAATGGCAGTTTTGCGGTGGGAGGGGGGGGGGCAGAAAAACAGGGTTAATCAAGAGACCTTGGTGTAAACCTACCTCGCTTTAGAATTACTCCAAGGTAAGGGTGAAAAAATGTTCTGAATGTCCAGAGTAGTGGATCAGGAGCAGGAGCAGGAGCAGGAGCAGGTGGTGGACTTGACTTTGAAGGTGACAGTTGCAGTCTGACTTCATTAAACTTGCTGCTCAGAGCTCTTTACTTTGGCAAGGACGTTTAGCTTCATGGAGATAAAGTCATGCTGCAGAAATGCTCCTTTCCTCACAGCATATCAGTTCTTTTTTGAGCATTAATCAAAATTAGACTATATTACTAATACAGGATTTAAAAACTCCACGCCTGTTCTGATTGGTCAGAAGATGTTGATTAATTTGAACTATAACATAGCTGCAGATCACAGGTTTATGCTCCTGCGCTCGCTCTAATAGAATACGTTACCGTTTCACAGGGACTTATGATAATAAACGGGTTAAAAACCTGTGTGTAAGAGCTGACATGGTCTCTCTAAGCGATGTTTCTCTAACGTTTAAGGAAAGAGTCTCCAGCGTCAGCACTGGAGGTGAAGCTTTAGGTTTTCTGACTCATGAGAGATAAGAAAGAGGCTGGAGAGAAAAAATGTCGTCTGAAATGTGAGGCAGTGTGTGTGTTCTGACATGCTTGAGGTTTATCGCTGTCTCTCATTCGCATGCTGTAGATGCTCTCAAACTGACGCTGAGCTCGACCTTGACTCTTGCCACTGTAAACATTTCTTTAACTGCACAAATGTAAACCAATCACATTTAGCCAGCGAGAGCAATGATGGTCAGTGATTGGTCGCTGGGAACAGCGGTGTTGAGTCGAGTAAACCTGCTCTCTGCTCTCTCCACTGTGACGCTGCTAGGCTCTTTTCTTTTTTTTTTCCACTTAAGTAACTAAAAATCACCAACAAATTGTTTCACAAAAAAATGGAAGAAAAACTTGTCTTCTTATCCTCCCTATATCATAAATGTATACAGAGACTTTATGAAGAAGAAAAATACAGCGAGGAGAGAAGAAACAGATCATTGGTGCCTCTGGTGAGTGTGTAGCTAATAGTTAACGCACTTTGCTAATCTAATCTGTGAACGAAGCTAGTACTAAATCGGGCATAAACATAAATCAAAAGAACTCAAATGCCGGACTGGTCTGGGTGACTGCTAGCATTTGCTAGCTATAGAGAGAGAGAGAGAGAGAGCGAGAGAGAGAGAGACACGGCAGCTGTTGGTCCCTATTTTTGCCGCACCAATCCCCCAGACAACAGGCAGGTTTCACACTGAGGTCTGTAAGTTTGCTGTGATCTAAAATAAACGCTCCTGTAACCACCGGCATGTTCGACGCTCCTGTATGAGGATCAAATGTCACTTAACCAAGTTGACAAAACACTCATTCATTAATAAATATAACAGCCCTTTGATTAGATTCATTAGATTATTAGACGATTGATGCTTTAGCGTGGTTTGATAAAATCTGGGAAAAAAATGGAAAACTTTGGAAAATGTAAGTTCCTAAGAAATAATAATAAAAAAAGTTAATACATTTGTTAATTAAAGATGATTTGTGCAAAATGTTGCAGAGTTTAGTTGAAAAATTTAAAAATAAAACCTTTATTATTTATTAATTTTAATCCTTTATTAAGTAATATGAAATAAATATAAAGGAAGTTTTCTTAAATAAAATGAAAGATGATAAAATGCATGATTTTTTCATATTTTAGTCGCTTTTGTCTGTTTTAAATTAGGAGGTTTGCGTCAGGAAGGGCACCTTCTGCCAAATCAGGCGTGTGGATGATGGATGATCGGCTGTGGCGACCCCGAACGGGAACAGCCGAAAGGAGAAGAAGAAGTCTCTTTTGTCCGTTTTAGACTGCGCCATAACTTTTTAGAGGACATATTAACAATTGATAAACAGTTAATTAAAGAAGCCAATTTACAGTTTTGATTAAATAATCTTTAAGTTTGAAAATATTTTTTTTTTTACCCCTTGCATTGATCTTTAAAAACAATACTCTTTATTTCAAATTTTGATTAAACCGCTCGTACTCTTGGAATTCTTTCTTTCCCTTTTTGGAAAACAGCGCAATGGAAACAGTGTAGTTCTAAGCTGAAACATGAAATGTGAATACATAAAAGTGTACAATTTTTTTTTATTGTAACATACTTCCCAAAAAAAAAAAAAAAAAAGAAATTAGGGGACAGTCGATACCAAAATGTTCATCGATGTTTCTTCGAAATGAAAACTTTAAAATATATATCTGAAGACTTGTTACTATTAAATGCAAATACAGTCATAGAACTTTTCATTAAAACATAGACGCTTCGTTGTTTTAGAAAAATATGGACAAAGTTCGCTGAACGTTGTATAAATGCGTAAAAATCTGAAGTCTATACTGAAGTGATTTGGGGATCTTATTTTAGATCAGATTCAGCTTTTTGTTTCCTTTTGGGATTAAATAAAAATATTAAAAACAACATAACACAGTCATGTACACAGCCACTCCATATAAATAAATTTTTTAAAACATCAAAAGTTTAAAGAAAAAAAAGCTCTTTATGGTATCTTCATTTGACGCTCTTCTGTTTCCTCCCTTCATTCCTTCTTCCTGATCACATGCTTTTACAGTCTGAACAAAACTCTGTTAAATGCTCCAAAAATACGGAGGGACATCCATCCGAACACACACACACACACTCACTCACTCACTCACTCACTCGCACAAGAACACAAAACCACATTTCTAAATAGGCATGTGACGATATTACAACTTAATTTCATGATAATTATCAGGCAGAAATGTATCTGATAAGAAAATAATCCTCGGTTTTGCAGAGAAAAAAAGTGCCAATTTGTAGCTAATCATATTGTGAGTGATGAATATGGCGTTACATCGTATCACTGATAATCGGAGCATGCCTACTTTTAAATAATGTGTCTAAAAAAAATCTAAAATTATCTTCAAATTATACCATGCACACGAGAAAGTGAGCAAAAAAATATGTGCTGGATATTACAATATAATTTAGAACAACTGACTAAATATATTCATATTATGTATATAAAATATATATATATATATATTTTTATATATTTTAATTCAAATACAAGCACAAAAGTGCCATGTACAGTTTACTGTAAAATAAAACCACAGCTTCATGCACCACCACATAAATAAATATACTACAGATTAATAACAGACTTCAATAAAACCTCCAATTAATTAAGACAAAATTCCAAAATCACTACTTTTTTTTTTTTTCCCGAGGTAAACGCTAACACTGTTTTAAAAAGTCCTTTAAGGCATCTGTCTACATTCGCTTGCTCATCCTGAATTCATTCGACGCCACGGATCAGGGCTTGCGGGGGTGATGAGGGGAAGAACGGTCTTCACCTGCACAGGCTCCGACCACTACATGTGCAAAACTCCAGTGCAATAACCAGTTACGAACCGAAAAAAATAAATAACAACTAAATAAATAAAACCAACACGTACCATGCATAATATCCCGTAACTATTTTACAACACCCGCATATCAGAACGATACCTTTCTAATTTTACAAGCGTAAACGTGATCGTGTCCACGTGAACCGAGAAAAAAATTATTCGACTCGAATCGTCAGCTAATCAGGCCAGATTATTACACCCATCGTTATTCGATCGATGTTCTCGTTAACCGTTAACCGTTAACCGAGTCGGTCACAGAGCAAGGGGACAAAAATGTGCACAATCATTTTTGTAATTTTTTATGTTAAAGTAAAAAAAAAAAAAAAAAAAAAGGAAACAAGCACAAAAAGAAACAAGCTCAAGACATAGTTGTTAAATTTGTACCACCGCCTGGCATGGCATTCACTAATCTCCTAAAAACACGAGCAGGTGGTGTTAGACAAGGCTTCAGAGACGGGTAATGCAATAAGACTGGCGAGTGCCTCTTTTTTTAAAATGGGCACGGTGTTTGGATCAGAATGAAGACACACACACACACACACACACCTCCCACTGTGTGCATATTCACACACACACACACACACACACACACATCCCCCCCTCGACAACGTCAGAGGGTAAAATTGTAAGGCAGCTGTTTGCTTCTGTCAACTAAAAGTGCATCGCCAAACGTATCCAGTTATCCCCCTCCTCACCGACACACACTCACACACACACACACACACACACACACACACACACACACACACACACTCCAACAGGCCGTCCATGCACTTCACCCTGGGTACGGCTTGGCTCAGCACATTTTTTTATTTTTATTCCCCCACCCCTTTTACCAACGACTGTGTTTGCTTCAGCTTTCACAGAGCCCAAGCGAGTCGTAAATCACGGTCAGGATGGGGCGGGGCTGGGGCTTTGGGGCGGGGTGGCGGAGGACCCGGTTGGGCTCGGCTACGGGACTCGGCGTTTTTTTCACTCCACCGTTTTTTCGCTCTTAATTCCAGTCATCCAGTCGTCCTTTGCCTGTGTCTGAGTCTGAGCGGCGTGTTCTAAAGGCCGTCCGTACAACCGCAGAGAATCACGGGGCCTACGCCGCACGTCCTGAAGAACTCGCTGAAAAGGCCAAACAATCACCAGAATTACATGTCAGAAGAGCTTGATCAAATGACCAAACGCTTCTCCAGACGCAGCTTAAAGGAATTGCGACACATGTACTTAGCAGGAAGCAGGTTGTCCAGAAAAGAAACCCACTGAGTCCTGAATAGGATTGGGAATCATTGGAATTTTATCGATTCTGATTTCGATTCCACTTTTTGAGTCCAGTTTTTATCAATTCACCATTTTGATTCCAAAAAAAAAAGGGAATTGAACATACTGTAACTGAAAATTGTGACGTTAGCCATGCACGCTAGCTCATATCTAATCAAATGGTCACGCTGCTGCGTTGATGCGTGCCGTAGTCGTGTAGGCAGGTCCTGTCAGCTACGTAGCCGCGGTTTCCGATAATAAAGGTTTTTCTTGTTTAGAAAACCATACGCAGAACCAAAATTCATTTTGTTCAAGGGTACATGGTACTTGGTTTCTAATATGAAACTGAGTTTTGGTTTCCAATCCAAGTCCTGAAAGGAAGGAGGTCTGTTATTAATTTTAATCTATACTGGATTCAACTCATTAAAACTGATAATTAGCTGATCAGTTGAACCCAAAATCATCAATAATGAAAATATTAAACTCGTCAGGGTAGTGGGTCCCCAGAACCGTCTTGAGAACCCTTTATTTTGGGTACTATCTACAGTCTTTAAGGTTCAGGAACCTCACTTAAATGGCTCAACTACATTTCCTTTCTCAGGTGAAATATCTGACTAAAGGAAAAGCAAATCACCCTTCAGAGTGAACCCTCCGTGACGAGCAATAGTACAGTTTAATATAACAGCGTACATTAAACACTGCTTAAATATTTCTGTGCAGTTGTGAATAATGTCTTACCTGAGTTTCATGATGCATCAAGTCAAGAAGTGGACAAAAATAATCGCTAACCCGATATTTATCAGCATCACTAATGCCACCAGTATTGAGTTAGGACCCTGCAGGGGAGTGAAGACAATGTTACACAAGAAAACATCTGCAAAAAATAAAAATCCTTCTGAAGGCGTTGTTGCACATATCAACCTACCAACATAACTAGAAGTTTAAATCCAAACACACATAAACCTTAACCCTAAAACTTGATGAAAAGATTTTTTCAAATGATTAGCCAAGTGTCTGGAGATCACTCACTGATTCTTCTTCAACCATGTCCGTGGTTATCTCCATGCTTGCTTTCTTGGTTTCTGATAGACTCTTTGGCTTCAGAGAATCTTGTTTTTTCAGCTTGGGCTCTGGTTTGACGTCTCTGGTTGTGGCGAGCTTGGCAAGGGGCATGGAGGGTGTAGGGGCGCGATATTGCTTGACAGGAAGTGGCGCCTTGACGAGGGCGGCTGGACTCTCTGGCGTTTCCTCATTATGCTCCTCCAGCTCCTCACGTGGGATGGACACTTCCGCCTTTACGAAGTAGCTGTGGTACTGAGAATGGACTTCCCCGTTACCGGGGCTTGATGAGTTGGCGACCGGCGCCATGGGTTTATAGGGAGCATGGGAAGAAGAAGACACTACTTCCTGCTTCACTTCTTGTTTGGCCGGAATCCTGGGGGTGGTTTTGGGGAGGACGCTGGCCGCTAGGCTCTCGACTACGCTGTCTTTGGTAGGTTTTGGTGCGCTTCGGTTGAAGAAGGACTTCTTCTTGTTGGGCGGGGGTGAGGGCGGAGGAGTCGGGCCCGGGCTGTGGGTGGGCGTCTGGGTGGGCGTAGTGCCCTTGCGATAGAAATGAGGGCTTCCTGAGGGGGTTTTCTCTTTTTTCTCTTCAATGACTTCTTTAATCTCTATTGGTTCACTTGAGAACTTTTGCTTGATGTAATCAGGGCCTTTAAGGAAAATAAATACCTTGATTATGCCAAAACTATATTGAAAATCTTTCATGCTGTACAATGATAACAGAAATCGTTTCAAGATGCTAACTTGCGAATTCTTCATGTTTAACAAAAAGATTAATACAAATGACCCATTTGACAGCACTGAGTTCACAAGTTGTGACGTTCAGTTAGCAGTCTATATGAAGTGAAATTCCGATGTAATCGTTGTCTTTTCTTTGGAATTCACCGACACCTCTAAGGAAAATGTTGACATTCTTGATCATTCAGTTTCGCTTCCACTGTCACTCTCTAGCTATAAGCTAACTAGCTAAACCGTTAGCCTTATTCTTTAGTTAGGAGTTGCTTAGAGAACTCTACAGCAGCGTTTTCAGATGTACTGTTTTTGACATGCCGTGCGTCACTGGTCTCTTTCGTTGAGTTGCATGTAAACGCTCACTTGCTGTCTCTCTTTTCTTTTCTTCTGTCTTTGTGAAGTTCGAGCTAAAGCTGCAAATAAACACACTGAATCTAGAATGGAGTCTGAGCCTTCGTGCATTCTTCAGATTCTTTACAGAGCCAGCACAGTCTCGCAGCTGACACGGGTGGGCTTTCTAGAACGCTTGCTGGGGCGCGTCCAGATCCGGCCATGGATGGGCCTGTAACTCACTCGGTATATCAGACACTTCACAGAGCCGACAACTGAAGAGCTGACAAGCCAAGCACCAGTCTGACGGACAGCTAGTTTTATACAACACATAGAAATTCATTAACCAGAGCTTTTTATTAAAGAATGAAAACACTGAAGTGCACCATCGGTATTAATTTAGCTTGAAAACACCAACTGAAAGGAAGGTTTGACCTTATTTTTATACAGGAGTTTGGTATGTCTGATTCACACTGATTCAAAGTTTTGGTCCCTTCCAATCCCATACACAGGATTTGTGAAAAGTGTTAAACCTTTCCTGACTTGATCATTTGTCGCAAGTTGAATGGCTAATCAATCATTTTTCTGGGCGACACCGGACACAGCCACATGACTAATATCTTCCGTTAGCTAAACTTCTTTTGGCTGCATCAGGTATATTTTGCTAAACCCTGATCCTAGCTGTTCCTTTGACAGCTTCACTGAGGACGAATGTGCTAACCGATGTTAGGTCAGAGATGAGGCTAGCATGCGGTGGTTGTTTTCACAGCCTACACAAACACTAGCTGTATTGTGTCTCTTGGCAGAGATACCTATAGAGCACTGCAGTGCCTGAATCTGGAGAAGACAAAGGAAGCTATTACAGCAATCCATGAAGGGCAGAGAGCATGGAGACAAATCTGACCCAATGGATGATGTAATTGTTTTATGGAACAGAAAGAAAAACAAGGAAAAACGCTGATTTAGTGTTTTTCTGTTCTATAATTCAGATGTACAGAGTATGTGATAACTGCACACAATTTATTCTAAAAACAACAGATTGTAGAATTGTAATATTTCTAAAAATATAGAAAGCGGGTTAAAGTGGGATTTTTAGACCAACTTTTGGCCGAATTAGATGTTTGAGACCACATGTTAGGTGGGTTTAAGAGTTTATAACTAGCTATTAGATGGCTTGAGAAGGTTTGTAATCAGCTTTTGCAGACCAGCTATTAGTAGGGTTGGGGGTTTGAAGTCCTTATACAAGCTACTAATGGGTTGAGGCCAGGTATTAATTGGGTTTGAGGATCTAATACCAGCTGTTGAATGGAACCTTTAGTTTAAGACATGCAACTGGAGAATGTACATATTTTAAATCAACAACTGTTTGGGTTTGAGACCAGCAACTGAGTAGATTTGTGGTATTTTACAGTCTGTACAGTAAATAGCTGATATGAGTTTGGGGCTTTGAAGTTTTGAGACTTCAACTACTAAGTAGATTTGATTGGTCTTGAATGGAACCAATGGTTTGAGACAAGCATTTGATTGGAGTGTGAGACCAGTTATTGGGTGGGCTTGAGGCTTTGTAAAGCAGCTGTGAAATGGGTTATATCATCTGCTATCAGATATGGGATGGCAGGAAAGGGTCAGGACTAGTTATTGGTTGGATTTTGTGGTTTCATAGCCTGGTCATCGAGTGGATTTGATGTTCTGAGACCAGCTATTGTTGGTTTTCAAGGTTGTTGGTTGGGTTTTGTTTTTTATAACCAGCTGTTGCGTGGGTTTGAGACCAGCGTTTGGTAAGTTTTGGCTATTTTAGGATCTAAAGCCAGCACTTGAATGAAACTATTGGCTGGAGATCAGTGCATTTGGTGGGATTTCAGAGCGTAGCAGTAGCTATTGGGTGTATTAATGGATTTGGTAGTAAATATGTTTTGGTTTAGATTAGTGATTGGGTTTGCGAGTTTCAGGCCAGTTACTGAAATGTTTTATATGACTTGATTCCAGCTAGTGGTTTAATTTGTGATCATATATTAGTTGTGTTTGAAATTTTTAAAACCAACTGTTGTGTCAGTTTGACCATCTGAGACCATCAGAGGCTTTGAGGCCAATTACAGGTTGGGTTTTAAAAGTTTCCGAGATGAAATACTGAATGGATTTCAGGATCTGAGATCAGCTGGTGTTGGTTTTCAATGTGTGAGAAAATCCATCAGATGAATCTGCAAGTTTGTGACCATAAATTAGGTGCGTTTGTCAACTTGGTGTTCAATTTTTGTTGAGTTTGATACCAGATGTTGGGTTTTTTGTGGATCTGAGACCTTCTAAATTATTTATATTGTTTGAAACTAACAGTAGACTGAGTTTAAACCAGCAAATTAGAATTGGTGGTGTGAAAGAAGCTATGGAAATACTTTTTCCATCTGAAACCAGGGACTGAAAGGTGATTATGGTTTGAGTCACTGGTAGGTAGGTTTGAGGGTTTGGAACCAATTAATGGGAGGAAATATAGATATAAGATTAGGTGTTGGAATAGTTTAAGGGCTCATGATTAAATTTGATGGTTTTAGGGTCAGAGAACAACCTGGAGGTTATATAAACAAAAACTGGAACGCGGAGGTGTTGAGCTGAACGGAAATTATTCTGTACTCAAGCATCAACTTAAAAGAGACGCTGTAGAATTTCTTGATGCGCTGAATTCAAGTGGACTCTCACACTGTCCTGAAATAATTAAAATAATCGCCTCGTTTTTAGATGCAGCACGAACTGACGGACTGCAACAAACAGCAGTAAAGATATGCAAATGATATGCCTCTCTTCAGAACTCATTTGCATTTACATCTGCTTAACGTTCTCTTGCAGAATCAAGGCAAAGTCAAAACCGACACAAAGCCAAGGACACAGATGCGTGTATCGTGTGTTTCAGTGTTTGCGTGTCAATATGCGTTTTTTTTTATCATCCAGCAATTTTTTGCGAGAAGTAATTTAAATGAGTTGTAATTAGAAGTAATTAATTTAAACCAAAAAAGTCTAAATTATGATCAAATTGAATAAACAACAGTGTCAGGGATATAAGTCACATGTTTGGACCCTAATGTATATGCATACTTGTATTTTTGCATAAGTGTGTGTGTGTGTGTGTGTGTTGGATTACCTGGCTGATGGAAGGTTGGCGAAAGCTCTCGGGCAACGGTGCGAGCCATGTCCGAATCCTGGCACGCTGCCAGTGCTGACTGGTCTGCAGCTTCCGCTTTAGCTCTGGCGTGGGCCGTTCTGAAAAACAAACACAATTCATTTATTAGTTTATAAAAGACATGTTAAAAAAATTATGTGCTGACCAAAGTTTGTACAATCAGGTCAAATGAATTCAAGCCAAAATAAAAAATAAAGTAAATTGATTTCATAGCAAAAATATGTGCTTGTTTTTTTCCTCATCTACAACAGTAACTTGCCATCCATATAAAAGCAATTTTTAACACACTTTTTATCCATTTATAGTTGCACCTGAAGTTGCGGAATGTCACATAAACAAGTTGGTTCCTGTTCTCACTGACGTTACGGCAGCTATAAACAGTCGTTCCCTCACCGACATCTATTCTCTCTCTTCAAGTTAATAAAAAAAAAAAACCCAAAATAACGTGTAAACTCCTCTATCCTGAAGATGTGGGAAAATTTAAGTTACAACTAACCCTGACTATAAACCCTGCTGATCTAGAAATAAATCAACACCTTCTGACCAATCAGATTTGAGAATCAGATGAGGGTATAAATTACTTGCTTTTATCACTTTGCTTCCATTTTAATCCGTCGAGATTTCGACACGTTTCTGAATCCTTTAACTCTCGTAGCTGAGTTGTGGTGTCATAATCGGAGTCGTAAATAGGAGCGTGAAAAGCGCAGGCGTGTTTTTTTTTTTTTTCCCAGCTCTGGTAGGTGCGTAGGTGCGTCTTCTGACTGACAGGAAAAATTTAATCTTCAAGGCAGTGATAAGAAGAGAGAGAGAGAGAGAGAGAGAGAGTGTTCAGTATATTTCCCGCTTAACCATTTTTACAAGTTAACTGATCTTAGCATGAAGGAGTTAAAGTTGCAAATATCACTACTCCTTGTAGCCTTGTAGAGCGTTGAGAATGTTCTCGCTGAATGTCCATCAGTAGAGAAGAGGAGCACAAACGCGAGCTCAGTGTGGAGGAAAAAAAAAGCACAGGCTTTAGTTCCTCTCGCTGTACTGTTGGCGGTGTTGCATTCTTTATTTTTTCAATAGACTGCATGTAACAGGGTATAGAGCAGAGACGCAGACGAAGATCATCTCCTTGGCGACAGATGGAGCAGTTGCAGAAATTCTGAGGTTTTAATTTGGCAGCAGTCCCCCCACCCCGACATGCACACACACACACACACGCACACACACACACACACACACACACACACACACATAAACACACACACACAATCCACCCACTCTCTCAGTGGTGCAGATAAAGATGTCAAGACGAGCACATCCTCGCTCTGTCGTTTCGAAACGCAAGCATCGTCCTCTCTCTGTCTCTTCTTCATATTCACAGAAAAAACACAGCACACGTTCAGAATAAGCGAATATTAAACTGTCATTAGGATGATTATTCTAAATGTTTAGTGCTGAGATATTACTACATTAGTAAATAAAATGATAGAGACAGTTCCATCTCTCTGCTGGGTTTTTCACACTTCCCTGGAACTTGTTAACTGAGAATACTGAACAGAATGACGACGATGACGACGACGACGATGATGATGATGATGGTTATTCTCTCATCTGAAAGTGATCCTGCCTTCAAATATGTGAAAAATAGAAGACACTAATTAGTTATATTAACTAACAGGCCTTACCTACGCCCCAGCCTCCCGAGTGGAATCTAGTTTAGTTCTAACAATGCTATAAGGTAAGTGAGATCAGGCGCTAACTTGGTTTGTGGGCATTCCACAACGTTAAAACCTGACTATAAACGGATAAAGTGCAGGATTTATTGTTCTTTAGCAAATAAAAAAACAATTACAGCACAGTTGTGGTGTGAGGGGAATAAAACACATCAGAATGTTCTGTTATAGGAGAACTTTACGTTAACCTGAACGCAATGCCTTGAAAATAAATATTACGTAACGGTTCAGAGGCCCGTGCGTCGCTGAGGAGAGGACGCAGGCTCTCTGTGGAAATATGTTTGCAGGATTATTCTCTGCTGGATTATGTGAAACACATCTCCACGGATTTTCATGTACACAGAGCGTCAGGCCGAGGCGTTTCCGCTTCACCCAACACAAATACAGTGCGACAAATTCAGCAGTGGATTAGAAAGCGCCATCAACGTGCAGGTTAATCTCGTCCAGAAACACACTGCGCAAAGCCTCGGGCAGACCAAGAGATTCAGGCTTGGTGTAATTACACGATTAATCAGGTATCATGGGATAACGAGGACGCCGCTGCGAGCATACACACTTCTCACCGAGCTCAGAAATTACAGGAGTAAATGTTTGACTAGAAAAGAGCAGCCGTTTAAACAGTACCATGTTTTGTGCGTTATGCCTCCTGGCATCACAGAAAACCGCGTCAATCAACATGTCTCATTTCCAAGTGATTCAGTCCGCTCTGACCCTACTTCATAAGCACTGAGTTCGGTCACGGTTTCACCGTCGCTTTCCTTATATGGTCAATACATCCTGTTTTTTGTTTCTCCAAACCGTGGTAAATTAGGCACACTTCTGTTCTAATCTAAAACTTGTTAAGATTTTTTTTTTTTCTGTAAAGAACTCAAGTAACTTCCAAAAAATATAATAACCAACAGACAGTTATTTATATAAGCCCTGTTTTTATAGATATATTTATCTCGGTTCCTTACACCACGTAAACTCCTCTCAGGCTGAGCATTTTAAAATCTCTTTTTATTACATCCTTTACTGGAAGCTTTATTTTCTATAACACAGCATGTAGTCCATTTACCGAACTATTTTTTAGCTGATGTAAAAATTTGTGCTGAAATATTCTTACTTTACTTAACAATCTATTCACTATAATTAATGTTCACGAGTCATTTATTTCAGTCAGAAAAAAAAACCCTGCATTATTTCACACACACTGTGGGTTTTATCTTAAATTTCATTAACTAGTGTAATACATGTGTAATTATTTATATTATTAACTATTTATACATGTGTATTGACTATAAAGTTGAATCTAATCTAATCTAATCTAATCTAGTCTTGACTTTGTGTCTTTTTGTTCAATAAAAGTGTTTGGAATATGCCCATTTAGTTGAATAATTAAATAAGTTTTTAGAAATTGTGCCACTGTGAAGGTCTGAGCGTTGGGTATCGATACTATATAAAAATATGAACTTAAATGATTAGTTATATTTAATTAATCAAATTATTAAAAATATATATATATATATAATTAATAATCATAAATAACCAGGCATGGGTCAGAAATGGAACTAGAATTAACATAAACACCAGTTCTTTATTAAAGTGTAAAAAACACATTGATCAGACTGAGCAATACGACTATACCGCATCATCGTGATCAATTACAGCTCCATGACGTTTCTGAGCCTGAAACAGGAACCTGCATCTCAGAGGACCTTCAGTTCTGCTCAGTTCCTTTTACTTGTTGAAAGATTTATTGTTTTGTAAGATAGTTTTTTTTTTTTTTTTTAGATTTTTCACATTTCTTGCAATCATGATAAAAAGCCTAACGAGCCTAAAAAGCCAGCGCTGTACTGTGTAATGTGTCTCGTGATTTATTTTTGCCATAAAGTAGCGCTTAAACGCAGAATAACACGGCAACAGATAAAACTACCATAGCAACAAGGAGGGGAAACAATGACCATATATGGCAATACAGGACAGCCGTGAGCAAAATACGAGGAGATGACCGATAGAGAATTAGAGCTGACTTAACGCTTAACATTCTTAATACATTAGTTAACATTAATAAACAAAGTTAACTGGTATTTGTTTAAATGTTACTTAATACACAGCTTTATTATGTCTATGAATAAATACACATAAATTAAATGACCTAATTTGGAAATAGATGAACTCAGGTCAGTGTGTATAAATATTGGCACCCGCTCTCTAGCCTTGCCTAAGCCATAAATATTGCTATAAAACTGCTATAAATACTAATTAAGGCATTCGTTCTTTCAGTGGACTTTTTTTAGTCATTTAATAATAGTAACTCACAGACTGACACAAATGTTAATTACTGTAATGTTACATATGCTTTGGTAATTAATGAAGTATATAATGTACATTAAGTTGAAAGGAATATTAATGTACAATGTGACACTAATGCATTTTAAAATGCTTTAAGACAAATTAAATTGTAAAAAAAAAAAAAAAAATCAAAACAGCACCACCTAGTAATAAATAAATAAATAAGCAAATTATTATTTGATGCTGTGTTTAACCACCGTTCTGTCTGTAAATGTGTAATACAGAGACAGTTATTGAGTTTTTTTAAATTGTAAAATGTCTTAAATCAGAAACATTAGAAATATTAAAACAATCAGTGGGAAAAAAAAGCAGCATAAAAGCGTAAAATTATGGATCAGGATCATGCGGTAACATCCAATCAGCTACATGACGCTCTGCAGTTATCATATTAAAAACTGTCATGTTTCATTAATTCGTGGATTTAAAACCTTTTATGTGGAAAACAAACATGGTGAAACGCTGAACAGCTCCATAGACATGAATAGCTGCTTGAGTGCATGGACCACACACACACACACACACACACAGACACACAGACACACACGAAAACATGCTCAGTCTGCTGAGTGCTCCAACAGATGATAGGCTTCCACAGATCGACTACTGTATCAGTCGCAGCGTTTTATTCTCGTCAGCGCTGAGGAGCCAAATCCTGCCTTGCCTTATTTAGTCAGCAAGCAGCGAGAGAGAGAGAGAGAGAGAGAGAGAGAGAGAGAGAGAGAGTCTGTTTCTCATGCTCTCTCTCTCTCTCTCTCTCTCTCTCTCTCTCTCTTCACATTCCTCAAGTCCCCCTCAGTGCTTATCTCTGCTCTCTGTTACAGCATTCAAATGCACGGAGAGAGAATTCCTCCGTACTGCTGCTCTGGGACACTCTTACCGTTCCAATAAAATTCACATCAAGACGGCATCGCAGATGAATCCTGTCATTTATCTCTCAGCGTCTTGAGTTCTGCGCTCTGATTGGTCAGATGTTGATTAATTTTCTAGAACAGCAGCTCTGACATATTAATGCTCTCATTCTACAGAGAGTTTGTACAGCAGACACTCCGCTAATAATAATAATACTAATAATAATAATAATAATAAACGTTGTTATTGTTCATCTGTTAGGAGACGTTTATTTATGAAACATTTATGGAAGGAGTCTCCAGTCAGAGGTGAAGCTGGAGGCTTAATTTTTCAGACATCTTCAGGACAGAGGAGTTTACGTTTCTTATGGTTTCTCTCAACATGACTTTGAGTTTTTATTATTAATTTCAAGGGAGTGAAAAATTGAACGACTGTTTATAGCTGCTGTTTGATAAAACATAAGACGTTCAATAAGGAACCTTAATTGTTGGTAAATCGCTGTGGTGTAAGAGGAATAAAACACTCAGGGATGTGCTGGTATAGGAAAATAATCAACGTCAGGATGGAAACCGTAACTCTGCTGCATCACACCACCCTTTTACTCAGTCTTTTACTGTAACACACACACACACACACACACACACACACTGTTTATTCCGTTCAACACTTTTACTCAACATCTAAATCATTTACTATACAAATGATTAATTTTTCATTCATTATTTTACTAGTCAGCTAATACGTTAACGTTAGTGTAAATACTGAGCTAGCGGCCACGTTAGCAAGGACGATAAACAATGTCATGTGGCAGAAAAAAATAAACATCACATTTTTTTTTTAATCTAATGTTTACTAGCATTAGAAAATCTAGCAGTCATGGGAAGAAAATGCATTAAAATAATGATAATTATAATAGTTTTATTTCTAATGCGCTTTTTAATAGCAATATTAGCATAATGTGCTAATATCCAATTAGCTGCATGCTGCTTGCTAATTTTTTAAAGCTTACAGTCATTAGCACATTATTACAGTAGTTGCTTTATCTGAAAATGTTGACATGACTAACAAACAACAAAAGTGATCTCAACTTCATAGTTAAAGTATAAACATTTCACTGTGAATTAACTCGCAGATCAAATAGAGTTTGGGAACTAGCGAGGGCCAGTTAGCACAGTCTCCTTCTAGTGATGCTAACAGACTTGACTAGCTTTCGGTCATTATTAGCAGCATTAGCATTTATCTCTGAAGTATTGATTTACACCCCCTGATTTAGCCTGCTATGCTAATTCATGCACTAAAGCTGCTTATAGAGTGAAAGATGAGGGGAAAAGTATGCTACCTATTCGGCTAGATATTTGGTTTCAGAGGTGATGAGTGGCTTAGTGTATTTATAGAAAAGAAACCAGCATATCTGTGTATGGCGAAGTGCTCAGTTTTATGTGACAGAAAAAATATTACAGTAATTTTTGTAGCACATGTACAGCAGTATTAATCTCACAGCTAGCCTGTAATGCTACCCATTATTTACCAATAACAACACAATACTGCTTCATGCCCATGTGTGCGGAGGATTGAGAGGCGGGGCTTTGTGTACAATGAGACGTGATTGAGAGGCGGGGTTTTGTGTTCAATGAGAGGGGATTGAGAGGCGGGGCTTTGTGTACACGGATGTGATTGAGAGGCAGGGTTTTGTGTACATTGAGAGGTGATTAAGAGGCGGGGCTTTGTGTGCATGGACGTGAATGAGAGGCGGGGCTTTTTGTACATTGAGAGGTGATTGAGAGGCAGGGCTTTATGTACATGAACGTGAATGAGAGGCGGGGCTTTTTGTACATTGAGAGGTGACTGAGAGGCGGGGCTTTATGTACATGAACGTGATTGAGAGACGGGGCTTTGTGATCATGGATGTGATTGAGAGGCGGGGCTTTGTGTACATTCAGAGGTGACTGAGAGGCGGGGCTTTATGTACATGAACGTGAATGAGAGGCGGGGCTTTGTGATCATGGATGTGATTGAGAGGCGGGGCTTTGTGTACATGGATGCGATTGAGAGGCGGGGCTTTGTGATCATGGACGTGATTGAGAGGTGGGGGTTTGTGTACACTGATGCGAATGAGAGGCGGGGCTTTGTGATCATGGATGTGATTGAGAGGCGGGGCTTTGTGTACATGGATGTGATTGAGAGGCAGAGCTTTGTGTACATGGACGCGAATGAGAGGTGGGGCTTTGTGTACATGGATGTGATTGAGAGGCGGGGCTTTGTGATCATGGATGTGATTGAGAGGCGGGGCTTTGTGTACATGGATGCGATTGAGAGGCGGGGCTTTGTGATCATGGACGTGATTGAGAGGTGGGGGTTTGTGTACACTGATGCGAATGAGAGGCGGGGCTTTGTGATCATGGATGTGATTGAGAGGCGGGGCTTTGTGTACATGGATGTGATTGAGAGGCAGAGCTTTGTGTACATGGACGCGAATGAGAGGCGGGGCTTTGTGTACATTGAGAGGTGATTGAGAGGCGGGGCTTTATGTACATGGACGTGATTGAGAGACGGGGCTTTGTGATCATGGACGTGATTGAGGGGCGGGGCTTTGTGTACATGGACGTGATTGAGAGGCGGGGCTTTGTGTACATGGACGTGATTGAGAGGTGGGGCTTTGTGATAATGGACCTGATTGAGAGGTGGGACTTTATGTACAATGGATGTGATTGAGAGGCGGGGCTTTGTGATCATGGATGTGACTGAGAGGCGGGGCTTTGTGTACTTTGAGTAGTGATTGAGAGGCGGGGCTTTGTGTACATTGAGCTGTGATTGAGAGGCGGGGCTTTGTGTACTTTGAGCCGTGATTGAGAGGCGGGGCTTTGTGTACTTTGAGCGGTGATTGAGAGGCGGGGCTTTGTGTACATTGAGAGGTGATTGAGAGGCGGGGCTTTGTGTACTTTGAGAGGTGATTGAGATAAAGACACCTTTAACAACAATCTCGCACCATTTGGATGAAGCCACGTTTGTGTAAAAGACGTAATTCAAAACAAAGCTGGTTAAATCAGGTGTCAGTGTTATGAGGAGATCTTCACTGTAATGATGATTAGTGAGTGATGTTTAGTTTGGAGTTTCTCGAGCTGCTGCTCTCAACGCCGCTGTGATTTCATCACTAACACATCCGCTCAGCTCTGCATTGATTAGCTGTTCAGAGGGACCTTTAGCCTGGGGCTGAATAACGCACTCATGTGAACACACTATTCTATTCAACAGGACTGATCTCTCTCTCTCTCTCTCTCTCTCTCTCTCTCTCTAAGTTTCTCCTCCTCTCCGTTTCTCTGTAACTCTTCATCCTTTCCTGTCGGTCTCTCTCTCTCTCTGTCGTCCTCTTTATCTCAAACCGTTTGATTCCAATTCACCACCCAAATCCGATTTTATTTTTTTTGCTGTTCTGTTTTTCATATTATATTTTTAATGTGTCTGATACACAACACCGATCTGAACAGGTCTAGAAAAATCTGAACCGTGGCCAGAAAAGCATCACTGATGAAATGAAAGAGAAGGTTTAAACATGAAAACTGTCACTTAAAACAAGAAGTAATCAACATCTGCACTTTTGTTTTTGTTGCAGTTCATCTCATTTCAGTTAACACTAAACACAACGCCATTAAGATCAATTTAAAAAAAAAGATTTTAATATGTTCCGGATTCATCCTCATGCACACTTTAATGATGTCATTTTATTTTTGGCTTTTAATCTTAACAGACACACAAAATTACAAGCAAAAGAATCAAGCTGATGTTGCGTGCTTCTCGCCTCGCAGGATTCTCTCCGTCTCGCTTCACAACGCTCTCACCACGTCGTTCTCTTCACAGCGCTTAACGTGTAAAGTAGCTTATATGAGGTACATGTTGCAGCTACTTTAATTTATTCTTCAAATTATGTGAAATGTTTCCCACTTTTTTTCTGCGTATCTCCTTCTCTTCCTGTCTGTGTCACTGTCTCAGCGTCTCTGATCGCTTCAGTTCCATGATTTCTGGAAAGATCTACTACAATTCTCACAAGTCCAGAAATCTGTCATTTTTCACGTCTTATTATGTTTATTTGTTCTTTACTCAGCAGTGTACAGAAGAACAGAAGGAACATTTTTCATTCATGATTATGTGACATCAACATAATACAGACGGGAATTTTTATACCCAATCAGCTCAATGTTTTGCGACAATAATATCATCAGTAATATCATGCTGATGATCTTGATAATGTTGGATATCGTTTGAATTTTGTTGATTCTGATTCCAGTTCTTATTG
Organism: Synodontis membranacea; assembly: GCA_025674565.1. Classification (NCBI taxonomy): domain Eukaryota; kingdom Metazoa; phylum Chordata; class Actinopteri; order Siluriformes; family Mochokidae; genus Synodontis; species Synodontis membranacea. The sequence goes on from JAOVYU010000029.1 coordinate 17,679,454, forward strand.
ATTCTCCATTTCAGTTCCAAAATAATGAATGAAAGATGTCAAACTGTTAGATAAGAAAAATATCTTTATTCAGTATTAACTGAACATTCACACTGTTGTGATGTTGGCCATGCATGCTAGCTCGTTTCGGTCACGCTGTTGGGTTGCGTGCCTTTGTTTGCAATAATAAAGGTTTATCGTGTTTAGGAACCAATAAGCAAAACCGAAATTTCAAATTTTACCTCCAAAAGTTTTGGATTTTGTTGTAATTTGGAACTTCGGTTCCAAACCCTAGATGTAGGTGTGTAAGGATTCACCCAATTCATGATTTGACATACATTTTTTTTCCCAATCCCGAACACTCACCTGGAGGTGGCGATCTCCACTTTCGTCCTGGCGATGGCGGCCGCTCTGATTGCCCCTTCAACAGCACGCTCCACCTTCTGTTTGGTCTTGGTGTTCTTCAGCGGAATGAGCTGTTTCTTGATGCCCCTCACGAGCACATTGTTCTTGTACTTGCCCTCCTCGCGGGTGCCGTCAGGGAACACGGTGCAGCCGTAGCCATGGCGTTTGTTGTTGGCCCACTCGCCCTCGTACTTCATGCCGTTAGAGCGCTCGCTGATGCCGAAGCCGCTGCGCTTGTCGTTCTTCCACTCTCCCATGTACGACTCAGTGGTGGTGGCATCCACGTTGTCCTCGGTTGGCACGTTGTCCTCGTCCTCTCCGAAGCTGAGCGTGGAATTAGCGTCACTAGAACTGATGCGACTCATGGCGGCATCGCTGCGTGCTGAGCTGCGCTTACTCGAGATGGACGAGCGCGAGTCCGACTTCCTCAGCTGCCTCAGGCTGCCGAACAGCGAACCACGCCGGAACAGACCCTTCTTCCTGCCTGAGCTGAGCTCGCCATCACTGTGGACGTTCAGGACGAAGCCGCCGCGCGTTCCCGCCGGACTATCCGAGGAGCGCTCGTTCAGGACGGAGCCGTTACTCTGCTCGCTGCGCAGGGAGGCGAGGGAGGTGCGCAGCGGCGAGCGGATCACAGCAGCCATGCCGTACGGAACGCTCTGTCTCACGCCGTAACCGTGACGCATCCCGCCCATCCACTGGCCCTGAAATGTACCTGTCAATCACACAAACACATGCAAGGGTTAAACAGTGATTTTAGTGTCAGAGCTGCGGTTATAGAAAACTAATCAACACCTTCTGACCAATCAGAGTCTAGAATTCATCAAATAGACTAATTATTAAAAATTAATGAAGTTTAAAGAAGGAAAAATGAATATTTCAGCTTGATATTGTTGTCCTGTGTTGCTGAAGAGTCTCCAGCAGGCTCTGTATCAAACATATTCCTCTGCACAGCTCATGAACTGATAATCTGTAATAAAATATAACAATATATTCAACAGGAACAACACTGTCATCACGGTCATGACCCCGAGTTCCTGTCGAGGGGAAGCTGTCTACATGAGGAGTGATTCTGAGCTTCATAAAATCCCATTCTGAGGACATCATGAGGACAACGGTCCTCTAAAGACACAAGCATCACTGCCTGTTCACCAGACAAGAGCTCTAAAAGAGTCCAGAAAATAAAGTGAGGATTATGATCATGTTCTAGTGAAAATTTACCCCAAAATGAGGAGTTCCATATCAGTACGCTAATCGCTCTGCTCTGCACCGTGTGTAACTCGAGCCGTGGAATGACGAGTGTGTGACGGAGTGGACAGTCGTCGCTGCCATTTCTCGGTCCTGAACACACGGCGCTATTTTAAAACATGGAAGTAACCTGAGACCTGGAGAAATTTGCAGCTTAAGTCAATCATAACTCTGGTTTATTCACAAAACGCGGTTCATCTTTTCCACTGGGAGGAACTACCTCCCTCATGGCCCCTCGGCTCAACAATAATGTGGGGTGAAATTAGAAAAGAGTAAGCAGAGTTGTGTAAAGTCTGACATTTTACTTAAATAAGTAGTGAAGCTGGGATATATACCAGTAACACAAAGTTAGTTACTTTCTTATTTAAAAAATTTCTACAGTGGAATCGCTATGATGCTTTGCCCTACAGCACTGCTGAGTTCTGCACTCTGATTGGTCAGAAGGTGTTGATTAGTTTTCTATAACAGCAGCTCTGACAGTAGTGCAGCTGCAAATCACAGGTTTATATTAATGCAATCGTTTCCATAGTAACAGCTCATTCACAGCGACGCGTTAACGTACGCTGCACTGATAATAAACAGGTTAAAAATGTGTAATCCTTGACGGGGTGACCTTTCTGTAAAGAGGCGTTTACGTAGCATTCATAGAAGGAGTCTCCAGTGTCAGTGCTTTGTAACAGTCAGAGGTAAACCCGGAACATCTTCAGGACAGAGGAGTTCACGCTAAACGTATGATGAGAATTTAATTTGAGAGAAGAAAGAGAGGCTGGTGAGGGAACGAATATTTATAGCTGCTATAATGAAGCGAGTACGGGAATTAACTTGTTTCATGGATTAAATGTAGCTATAAATGGATAAAAATGTTAAAAGTTGTAAATGTTGGTAAACTTCTGTGGTATTAGAGGAATGATGCACTTTGAGACATACTATAATGGAAAAATGATCACCTTTGCGCTGGTAACTTTTAGTACACTTCTTCATTGCACCATTCACTCTATGTAATAGTACATTTATGCAAAAATAAATGTGATAATAAATTATTCACTGTAATAATTTAAAAAATATATTAATTTCTATTAGATTACATGAAACAATGTTGTATATCATTATTTTAAAAAGCAATATCATGATATAAAGTTTAATCATCATGAAATGCAATTTTAATATCTTCTTATTGGCAGATCAAGTGGAAGTTTTCTGAGTATAAAAGGCCACGCCCCTGACGATTACATAGTTATTTCAGCACACAATTTTTTAAAATTAACTGCTGAACACAAACTCCAAGCAAACGAGGACCGATGCTGATCTTCAGCTCCGTGTTGGTTCACAGCAACTCTGATCTAAAGTGTAGCAGATGTTACTATTATTAGCCGTGACCTCTATGGCTGACCAGTCCAACACCACAGATCATACAATACCCGCAGCTCGGGTCCGACTCCGATATACGTGTACATAAAGACTACATTTTAAACACGATCACAAAAGTTTGAAAAGGTCGGCATAAACACAAACACCTCACAAACGCAGGAATAAGCGTAGTCCATATATACGGTCACATATATA
>JAOVYU010000029.1:17720995-17734834 GCA_025674565.1 Synodontis membranacea
TTCCTCCTCACTTCCTTCACCACAGAACTCCACTCATGCAAGTTTAGTTTTCTTGGTTGTTTAGGGTTATTTTCTGTTTAAATTAAGGATTATTCAAACATTAATTTTTTCCCTGTGCTTAAAACTCTAAAGTGTTTACAGTGAGCGCTTCGTAAGGCTGTAGAGTGAACTTGGCCTTGCAGTGTTAGTTTTCTCTGTTCAAGGTTTTCTCAGAGATATTCAATGTTTTTACATTTATTTAGTATTACTCTGTGCTTTCTATGGTATAATTAACTATTTTTTTTTACATATAGTTCGTACAGTCTGGAACGGATTAATCATATTTACATTCAATCTTATAGGGAAATTACATCCGAGTAACGACAAATCAGGTCACGAACGGAGTTCTGGAATGGATCACGGTCATGACCCGAGGTTCCACTGTAGTATAGTATAGTATAGTGTAGTGTACTGTAGTGTACTTTAGTGTAGTATGCTGTAGTATAGCATAGTATTGTATATTGTAGTATAGTATTTAGTGTAGTATGCTGTAGTGTGGTATAGTATAGTATAGTATTTAGTGTAGTGTTCTGTATTGTAGTATAGTATTGTATATTATACTGTATAGTATTAGTATACTGTAGAATAGTGTAGTACAGTGTAGTATAATATAGTATTTAGTGTAGTATTCTGTAGTGTAGTATAGTATTGAATATTATACTGTATAGTATTAGTATACTGTAGAATAGTATAGTGCAGTATAGTATAATATAGTATTTAGTGTAGTATGCTGTAGTGTAGTGTAATATAGTACAGTATAGTGTAGTGTACTTTAGTGTAGTATGCTGTATTGTATTTAGTGTAGTATGCTGTAGTGTAGTATGCTGTACTGTAGTATGCTATAGTATAGTATAGTGTAGTATGGTATGGTGCGGAACAATACTGTGCTGTATAGATTAGTGAAGTATAGTAGAGTACAGTGGTGAACAGAGCGGTATAGATTAGAATGAATTGGTGCATTAAAGAGAGAGTCACTGCTATATGTTTGAGAATCTGCTATATCTGAGAATTGAGAATCTGTTATTATTATTATTATTATTTTAATTTTCATTTTAATAGAGAACGACCTCCGACCTTTCACGTGCAGGCGTGGTATGATGAAGTTCAGCACTTCAGCTTCCCCTATCCACAGGAGTGTAACCCGTACTGCCCCTACAGGTGCTCCGGGCCCGTCTGTACACACTACACACAGGTACACACGCATTTAACTCACTATACACCTGTTTAACTTTTAAACAATATAATGTAAGGTTTAATAACAGCATGTTTAACTGAGGTGGAGTATATGATTTATAAACTGTGTGATAAAATGTTGGTATAAAGTGTGTGATGCTGGTGTGTGAAGTGTGTGTTAAATCTGTGCAAATTAGGAAATAATAACTTACACTGTATCCCCTATCTATTGTTCTCACTGATCTTTAATGTATTTAATCAACAGTTCAGTCGAAGCTACTCGCTCCTGCCTGAAACTAATTTGCTATTTCTCCAAACACCTCTTTCGCTTTACGCATACTGTATATACAAGACGTTACATTTCACCTGCAGACCACCACATGTGTGAAGTGTAAAGTAATTACGTTATTCGATGCTCAGGCCAGGGAGCAGATTGTTTTCACACATGGAGAAGTCATTCAAGTAAACCTGAAGTAAACCTCAGATGGGCTTGAGTCCAGAAGTGTTGAAACGGCTGATACAGGCAGAATACAACCTCTGTAATATAACATATCACATATATACTGTATCATTCAGCTCCAGGCAGTGGTGTGTTGTTATTCCGAGAGAATGAGTGTAGTCACATGACTGTGGATAAACTGAACTGGTGTCTGTTTGCAGTTGGTTTGGGCCACCAGCAATAAAATCGGCTGTGCCATCAACGTGTGTTACAACATGAACGTCTGGGGAATGATCTGGGCCAAAGCTGTCTATCTAGTGTGTAATTACTCTCCACCGTAAGTAAACAACCCCACGTGGGTTTTATTAGCACATGAATTTGTCATGTGAAGCTTCTGTGCTAAACAGCTTCCCCTTCATTAAAATAACCCATTTAGCTGAACTCCAGAAAACTGACTGTTCAAAACCACAGAAAATCAAAGCAATAACTAAGAAATAACAGTGTGTTATAGTAGCTGAAGTGCTGTTGTGATGATCGTAGGGGGAACTGGTGGGGTCACGCGCCGTATAAACATGGCCGGCCGTGTTCAGCGTGTCCTTCCAGCTACGGAGGAGGCTGCAGGGACAACCTCTGTTATAAAGGTACCATAAAAGTTCATTTAACACCTCCTGCATTCCTACTGTTAACACCTGCACTGTTCGGTTCACATTTACACTTAGTGTGGAATTAACACTTTTAGGCTTTAATTAGAATCCAGTGTTGAATTCAGTGTTAAATAATTAAAAAATAAATAATGTTGAATCAACACCCACTTAGATAAATATTTAATGAAATAAGATTAATCAACACTGGGGGTGTTAAAGAGGACATGAATCACACCTGCATTAGGAGCCCTCGCTGCTCTGACAGCAGAGGTGTTGACGTGATTATTTATATAAATCATATATTCAGATGGGGGCAGTCAGAGATATTTGGCCCCTGAGCCAGAGGAGAGTAACTACATTGAGTTGGAGCCATCGCACAGCCAATCCTCTCCACCTGCTGATCACTCACGCACACCGACACCAGCACCAACACCAGAACCAACACCGTCACGGAACCACGGACTGGACAGGAATGAGATCATCAGCAACGAGCAAATGTGTAAGAGCTTTTATTCACACACACCCAAGCAAGTCTTACAGTGTTACATTAACTCTGACTGTGATTACTATTACTGTGTAATGCTTTAATGCAAATTAATAGACAAACTCTTATGAACATCTTTAATAAACATTTAACGGAATTCTTTTGCAGAATTTTTTTTTTTAAGTTGATAAATCGAAGTTGTCGCTGGAATGGTTTTGGAGCATGCTCTTATGAAACGGCTGAGTGGATAATGTGAATTCAGCTTGCACATGTGACAGATGTTTGTTATTGCATCATAGAATATAGCAGGCAATCACGCTGCACTATGCAAATGAACGTATACAGCCCTGGTTAACAGACAAAGAAGCAAAGACCACTGATTTAAATAAAAGCAAAATGTTAATGTTATAATAAAAGAACATTAAATGCTTTAAATTGTTCCGGGTCATGTGAGCTCCCCCCACAACTGTACGCATAAACACTTCCTGACTTCCTGTCAGTCAGATGTCTTCTGCCTCGTCCTGTTTTGTAGCTCAGCAGGTGGAGTGTGATGTAAAGTTACGGGATCGGTGTAAAGGAACCACCTGCAACAGGTAAATGCTTTATTTTTTCATCATCCTGTGTTGCATTGCACTTGAATATCACTCTTTTTGTTATTCTCTGCTATTTCTTAACCACATAACTTCAGTATTTTTCTATTAACAGGTATGAATGTCCACCTGGTTGTTTGTACAAGTGTGGAAAAGTGTTGGGATCTGGATATTATGATGTGGTAAGAATTTTAAACTTCAATCACATGTATTACACACAGTCACACTTTTCAAATTAGAACAATGAGGAAGAGTAAGTCAGACGGTGCTGATGAAGGACACCAGCACTTTATATTTGTCATTTATTTAACTAATCAGCTCATTAACACACGCGGCACAGAAAGACGCATCAGTAGACTCTCAGCTGCAGCTACTGTGGGTGTTCAGATGAGACTGTTAGGGTTTCTTTGTATTATAATTTGTCAATTTAGAATATATTACAGCACTGCTGAATGCTGGATTGTGATTGGTCAGTGATAAAGATGTTGATGAATTTTCTATAACAGCAGCTCTGACTGTAGCACAGCTGAAAATCACAGGTTTATATTAATGCACTCGTTCTAATACGTTATCGTTTCTATGGTAACAGCTCATTTACAGGCACGTGTATAGCAGACTTTAGACATAAACAGATTAAAAATATGTGTAATCTTTGTGTAAATTGTTCATATGTTGACGTTTTTTTCAAGGAGAGACGTTCCACAGTGTCAGATATTACATTTGTAAATGCAGTTTAAATGTAAATACAATTTTCACGATTCAGGTCAAAATATTAACAACCAAAGAGCTGCTTCCAATCAGAGTTTGTTTAAAAAAAAAAAAAAAAAAAAAAATCATAAATATTAAAAAAAAAGATATCACAGTGTCAAAGTGTATTATAACATAATTTATTACAATACTGATATATTGGCAAATCGCTCAGCCTTAGCATCATATTTCTTTTTCCAGCCAATCAGCAGCACCTACTGTAAGACTAAGCTCAGTCCGAATCAAAAGATCGAAACATTCATGTACCTAATTATAAATCATGTTTCATTCAGCAATCCAGTATCTGTGGCGCCGGTTTGCACGCCGGGATTATAGATGATGACGGAGGCTGGCTGGACATCACGAGAGTCGGCAGACGAACACGTTTCACCAAATCCTACCAAAACGGAGTTCAGACGCAGACGTAAGTCTCCAAGGTTCATCACACTGGCTCATATGGCGGAAAAGATCAGAGCTCTGACTGTAATTTTTCATCTGTTTCCTCCTCAGGAAAGAGCAGAGCGCTAATGCCTTCACTGTGTCGAAGGTACCAGGTCAGTACACATTACATTATCAGAAATTATAAACTACCATGTTCATAAACGTCAGAACAGAACCTATTATGGATTTGATCTTTTCCTCTGCAGTAAAAGCGATATCCTGCGACATGACGGTGGCTGAACACTGTCCTTTCAAAAAGCCCGTCACTCATTGTCCAAGGTTATTCACTTTTATCTGGCTTTGCACAGATAACGCGTGCACATATAAGCCGATAATCAGTAACGCGTGTAATTAATGACCTGATCTCTGTTATTTAAATGAACTGTTTGCTTTTCCAGGTTGTATTGTCCTCGTAATTGCCTGTACAACAGCCACGCCCGTGTGATCGGGACCCGTTACTATGCAGACGTAAGTTCTGTACTGTACGTATATTAACTTCAGAAAAGTTTTTTAAAAATTATATCAAATTTACAAGAATAAGCATTCATTTCTCTTCAGCATTTCCACCGTGTTACAACCTGGACTGGAAATAATGTTTAGCTTTATTTACGGTGTCAAACATCTGAAAACGAAATAAAAAATTTAAAAAATGCAGACTTTTGTTGGTTTTCCACATTTTATAATGATCACATCTACAACTCTAACCCTGACCCAGTGATATTAGCTCATAAAACTGGTAAAATATAGACGAGCCCAGATTTAAAGAACATAGTTTAAAAAATACAGTTGAACCAAGAAGCTATCAAAACAAGTCTGGGATAAAAGTTCTGGAGTCAGTCAGGGTTTAAGGGGCATCAGAGAGGGAACCATGAAGGTAACGTTCAGTAGGATGCTCCCAGCACCAGGCTTCAGAATGGGGATAGTGCTCGCAGGGTGAGGAACAAAGTTGGGTTTCTACCAAATGTATAGGTTTGTTCCAAGGCTAATGATTTAAATGCAAACAGGATCTCATGTGGCTCAGTACTGCACATCAGTTAACACTTTCTCTCGCTCTATCTCTCTCCTCTCTGTTTGTTTTTTTTTTTTATCAGAGCTCCAGTATTTGTCGGGCTGCGATTCACGCTGGTGTGATTCAGAACGAATCGGGTGGATATCTGGACGTGATGCCGGTGGACAAGAGACGACACTACAGCGGCTCATCTCAGAACAGAATCACGTCACAGAGGTACCTTTTGTCGTTTTACAGAGGAACCGCAAGGCACAAAGTCCTCTGATCTGAAGCTGGTCAAAAACTTTGCCTCTGACTCTTACAAAGTGCTGACACGGGAGACTCCCGCCATAAATGCTACATAAATGACACAAAACTTCACCATATAAACAGGTGTTTTTTAAAATTTGTTTATTATCAGAAGAGTGTCCGCTGAACACGTCCATGTGAATGAGCTGTTACTACGGAAACGATAACGTATTAGAACCAGCGCATTAATATAAACATGTGATTTGCGGTTGCACTACTGTCATCTCTGCTGTTCTAGAGAATTAATCAACACTGCACTGTGGGAGAGTGTGATGTAATATGATCTTTAAAGTCAGGGCTTTGGAAAAGTGCAATAATGCGGTGGACGACTGGAACAATGATGTCATGCTGGTTTCAGTGCGGCATTAAGTCAGCTGATCTCATTTCATTTCATTTGCGGTCAAGTCGAAGCTTATAGATTAGAGAAGGATTAAAGGACCACCCAGAGAACTGGTTTAGTGACTAGATTCATGTGTATAAATGATGTGTGTGCGCGCGTGTGTGTGTGTGTGTGAGTGAAACCAAATGAACACCCATTATTCTCCTTCCTCCGTCCAGCTTGCGGAATCCCGCAGGAGGAAAAGCGTTCCGAGTGTTTGCGGTGATCTGAAGCTCCAGTCCAAGGACACACGCCGTAACGGAGCAGAACAGCCAACAATAACAGTGTCCCTCATGCTGAGTTGTAAAATCTCTTACCGGACACTAAAAGGACATTAACGCCATCCGTACGGCTCATGGAGAAGCAGTGGACTTCAGCTTAGTGTACATGTTCTGTATAATATCATGCTGTAAATGATTCTTTCTTTAACTGCTTCTGCGAGAGGACACAGAGGCCAGGAGTTCATTTTCTCTGTCCCGTTTCCATAAAGAGAAAAAAAAATGTGTTAATTAGATAAATTGGTTTAATCTGACTGTTCGTTATTGCAATGTACTGTAGGTGGATTATTTGTAGCTTCAGTTCATTTGCCACCAAAGCTGTAAAAGTGCATACAATGAACTTACACAATTTCAACTTTTTGCTAGCAGTTTACACAATAGTGTAGTTGACAGTGTAGGGTTAATACACTTAATACAATAACTAACATTAGCTAGTTTTTCAGTATAGTTAGCACTTAATGCATTACTTAGATTAATAATACTTGTAAGTGTAGCTAACACTTAATACAGTTAGCCTAACTTTAGATTAACATGGATAGCTAAAACTGTTAATAACATTAGCTAAGCTGATTTGCTAAGAAGTTGTGCTAGTGACGCTAAATCAAAATCATCCAATTCTGACACTTCAGTTCGTGAAATAATTCAAAGTTTGTGATGTTTTTATTGATCAGCTAAATCACAGGCTAAAAATGCTAATCACTCATAGTGTCTCATGTAACATTAATATCTCAAAAGAACAACGTCTGGGATTTTAGAGAATCTGAAACGCATGAGTAATCAAATTAGCATGAGTGTGTTTAGCTTCTAAATAGCTACTCTTAGCATGGCGTTGTGGAAAGGTACATGGCTAAAGGCTAAAGGTGAACTGTGTGGCTAATGCACGCTTGAAGAGTCGGGCTTTTTATTCCGGCTTTTCTAAAAACATTCTAACGATTACGTTAAACAATAAATGAACAAAACAATATTGCGATCGGGAGAAAAATCGGTTCAGGATGACGGGACAGGAAAAAAACTACGGAAAATTAGCACGGCCTCTTTGGACTTTTGTACACTTCTATATATTTTTTTAACAAGTTCTTCTTTTTCATTTTGTAAGCATCGTCTATCTGTACATAAAGGTTTTATTTACATGATGACCGGGTTGCCAGTTTATTAGGAACACCTACATTGTCGCTAGTCTCCATTTGATGAATGAGCACGGTGTAGAGGGTGCCAATACATTATTGCAGAGTAACAGATCATACCCGCTGCGTCGATAATGTAGGTGCAGCTGATAAAACGACAACTCGGCGTTTATAAACCTCACTAACACCCCTGTATTTTTTCCTTATACGACTTTACGATGTCAATGAAGTTTCTATTTTTGTACTTTATCGTATCTCTGCTGCAGTGGAGTTCGACCTGGCAGGCCAGGAAAAATCACTCAACAGTCAGAAAAAAAATTCGGATAATTTCCCACGAGAGGAGCGCAAGTGTGTGTGAAAGGAATGAAAGGGGGTAAGAGGGACCTGACGCTGAAACGTTACTATAAGTTTTTATTATTCATCCGTGCTGAATAAAGCTATGCTTTCAGTGGGCATGTGCAGATTTTTACATTTTGATTTCATAATAAATTAATAAACTGTCGATTAATACTCCATTAATAATACTTTCATGAATAAAAGTAAACAGAAGGTTAAAGACAATAGAAAACCATTAAAAACACAATCATGAAAATGAACACATTAGAATTGATTTGATTCATTTTACAGTATATTCCATTTCTATAAGGTGTTAAAAATTTGATCTTGTTTCCAATAAGTAAGTTAAAAATAAGTAAAATCCACAAAATACAAATATATCATATCTGAATATTGTAATAAACTGTAAGTGATGATCAGCACAAACCGACGCATCAGTTACTCAACCCCCAATAATCCACCTGCAGGAGAAATGTGTTATTATTCATTAAAATAAATGTCAGTATGATCAAAGCTGATTCTGTGGTGTGTGTGTGTGTGTGTGTGTGTGTCTGTGTGTGTATGTGTGTCTGTGTCTGTGTGTGTCTGTGTGTGTATGTGTGTGTGTGTGTGTCTGTGTGTGTGTCTGTGTGTGTGTGTACGTGTGTGTGTGTACGTGTGTGTGTGTACGTGTGTGTGTGTAAGTGAGCTGCTTTGTGCTTTATTTATTTCACTTTGGATCTTAGCCGAGCTGCAGGATGAAAAACTGAAAACTGATCACACCTCAAAACACTCACATACAAAGAAGGCCATTGTGATCGTGTGTGTGTGTGTGTGTGTGTGTGTGTGTGTGTGTGTGTGTGTGTGTGTGTGTGTGTGTTACTTCTCCTCACTCTCTATCAGGGTTCACTTCCTGCTGAGCTACAATCTGAGCTTTTTCTAAAATTATTGGGACAGAACATTTAACCTCAGAAATCTTTAAGTATCATTATTATTATTATTATTATTATTATTATTATTATTATTATAAACAATTGTAATTGTAATTTTATAAATCTAAATGAAATATGATCTTAACCAAAGAAGCTTTATGAACTTCAGAGAGAAAACACATAAAAACATTGATAATTCAGCTTCTTTTACTTTTAATTGGAGTAATTTTCTTGTAAACGCAACAAAAAATAGCCATTATTTTTAATCTTCTTTTGTTATTAAATCAACAATTTAAGCTGCATTGATAGTTCTTTAAAAAAAAAAACAAATGCTTTAGTGTATTAACTATGAGGCTAGTTTGTGATTAGTCTGTGTATTTTAAAGTGAGTTTGTGATTAGTCTCGTTTGTGCGTGTGTGTGTGTGTGTGTGTGTGTGTGCTTTTAAACCCTTATGAGAACCAAAGGTAAAAAAAAATAAATAAAAGAAAATAAAGGAGCCAAAAAGTTTCCTTTTCATTACCAAGGTAAAAGTCTGGTTTATTTGCAGGCATAAAATTATTAACTTAAATATTATTAACGTTAATTATTATGTCAATGGAAGGTCTTCACAAGGATTGTAAGACAATTGTGTGTGTGTGTGTGTGTGTGTGTGAAGGGTTTGGTTCTCAATGTTAAGAAACCTAAAGAAGGTGATTCTCCAGCAGCTTCTGGAAGGCGTCCAGATGTTTATGAGTGTTTGTTATCATCATCACCATCCTGAGGAAAGTTCCAGATCTCTGTAGAGAAGAGGCATGCATCAGAGCTGTGTCAGAATTCACACACAGGTGAGCTCGCAGGTCACGTCGCTGGGAAATGACTCCAAAACCACCGAGCAACGGGAACATAACGACGAACGACACACACTGCACACACATGTACACACACGTACACATTCACTGCACACACACGCACACCGCACACACATGTACACACACACGTACACACGCTGCACACACTTACGCACACTGCACACACGTACACATTCACTGCACACACACGCACACCGCACACACACGTACAGAAATGTACACACACTGCTCCAGCATCGGCCCACTTCACGCACACAGGTTTCACACACTTCTGCCAAGCAGGAGATCCTTCTGCCTCAAGCATCACAGTTACCATGGTTACGTTCTAACTTACATGCTAGTTTCCTATAATGCTAGTTTGGCTTTTAGCTTGTTTCCTGTAATACCACTTTGTATTTTAGCCTTTTTCCTGTAATCCTTATTTGTGTTTAAACCTGTTTACTATCATGCTAATTTGTGCTTTAGATAGTTTACTGTGTTCATTTGTGATTAGCTTGTTTAATGCTAGCTTGCATTTTAGTTTTTTTTTTTTTTTTTTACTATAATGCTAGTTTGTGATTAGCTTGTTTACTTTAATGCTAATTTGGGGGCTAGCTTATTTATTGTCTTCAGCTCAAGCTCTTTTGAGAATGAATGTTTGTGTAGTGTATGTTTTAAATGACATTTTTTGTCAGGTTTAGCGATCCTTAACGTGGATTCACGCTTAGATCAACAATTTCACTCGGACCTGTAAGGAAATTGGAAACGTTGGGATTTAAAATAGACATATTTAACGAGAAGTCAAACATGACAGGACGTCGAGATGTCTCACTTTTTGTCTTCCATTGTTAGGCAAAAAAAAACAGTAAACAGGAACTAATTTCGGGCAGGAACTAAAGTTGAGTGGGAACTAAGAGCTGATTGAGGTAGGAAATCTGTTTCGATAGGATTACTCTGAGGAGTCATTCGAACCCGTCGTGTGTTTGTGTCGTGTTATTGCGTAATACCTAATAAGCAGAATATTGAGTTTTAAACTCGTGGCTCTGTGTCACACACTTAGAACATAAACCATAATTTCGTTGCTAGTGTGAACATAGAGCTAGCTGTTGAAAGTACAATTATCAGAGTTAATAAAGTTATTCTCACGTCCCAGTCCAGTCCAGTCCGGTCCACTTCGGTCCACTTCGGTCCAGTTAACCGCATGCTAATCTATTGTAATGTGCTGTTATTCTGAGTCATTGTTGATCTTAGCATGTCACACCCCTGAAATTATGAGTTTCAGATTACACACTGACCAACATGTGTTTGACATTTTTTCCTCATTTGCCTGCAGCTGGAAATACGTATAGACCACATGGTGTGTCCATTCATATAGAGTCCTGCGTGCGTGTGTGTGTGTGTGTGTGTCTGATGTATATGCGGGTCAGCAATGACTACCTTGGTGTAAGTTTTATTTTCTCCCGCTCCCACGCTGAGGTTTAATGAACACGATCCTGACGTGTGAGGCGCTGCGGTGGAGCTTCTCCTCGCTCTGCTGGGTTTCATAATGATAAAGGGTTATAAATGTTCACACACACTGACCCTCACCACACAAATAGCACTTCTATTTAAGGATGTTTTTTTTAAACCACGATCTAAACCTGCTGAAAAAGAGACGGATTCCCGTGAGGAGGAACAACAGGAAATGACTCGCTGTAAAACTGAGATTAGAAGTTACGGGACTAATTTTAGAGACGTCTCCCGTTCAGGTGATGTGTGATTATATGTGTATCTTGCTTATTGCCCCTGAAACATCTGCTTACTATCGAGGGAGCGATATTTGGAAGATATTAATCAAATTGAATTAGTTTCTCATTCTCTGTAGGTTTGCACTCTGCAGTTATTTGCTTTGCGGATGCTGTTACAGGCAAAAAAAATGTTATAAATCCTGAAAGGATTCTTTGGTTATGAGTTCTCAGTTTACCGCAGATCACAGAGGAGTGGTGGCTTAGCGTTGCTAATATTTATATCTGGCCTACATACAGTGATGAACTCATCTGCATCTGGGAGCCAAAACACAAAACTCCAGCGTAATGAGAGCGCATCTTACAGCCGGAACACTTTCAATCCAACAGCGACATACAGAGAGAACATCAACAATCAGAAAAGTAAAACTTCCGACATTTTCGGGACAGAGAGGTTTACGCTTTGTGGTTTTTCAGTAACATATCCCCAAATGTTTTAATCTACTTACACTACAGCAGTGTACCAATGGGGAAATTTTTTTATTTACTAAAGAACTTTTTTTTTATCCATTCAAAGTTATATATAATGTTGTGGATCATCTGTGAAGCAGGTCATTTCTGTTCTCCTTTATTATAGCAGCTATAAACAGTCTTTCCATCACCATCACTCTTTATTCTCTCAAAAGACTAAACTCAGATTGTCATGTTCCTGAGAAACTGCAAAGAAGCGTAAAACTCCTCTCAAAGTTCCAGCTTTACCTCTGACGCTAGAGACTCCTTCCGTACATGTAACATAAACATCTTACAGAAAACTTCACCACATCGACAATTACACATTTTTATTATTATTTTTTTTTACATTTCTTTATGTGAGTGAGCTGTTACTATAGAAACGATAACGTGTTAGAACCAGCGCATTAATATAAACAGATCTGCTGTAATAGAAATTAATCAACACCTTCTGACCAATCAGAATCCAGAATTCAGCAGCGCTGTAGTATAATGAGAAATTATCAGGTGTAGTATGTTCACCTGTTCACCTGCTCTTACAGTCTGCTGACGAACTCATGGGAATTTTCTTGCACCGTGTGACATGCAATAAACCTGTAGAGGAAAAGTACATATTCTGCTCTCTCTCTCTCTCTCTCTCTCTCTCTCTCCCTCAGAGGTTTCCCCACAGCCCCAAACATCCCCTTCAATGCTCCTTATGAACCTTTGCAAAATTTTCCACAAGGCTAAAAGCAGCGTCCTGAAACCTGGCACAGACCCCCGGTGCCCAACTGTCGCTGACCCCAGAACAGCGCACACACACACACACACCCACACACCATATGCATGCCTATTTCCAGAGTAATATTTATAAATGTAATTAAATCATAAAATTTGCTTTATTATGAGTGCATGGTGTGCTGCCTAAAATCACAGCTCTGACGTTCAGACTGAGGAACTGAGGACAGTGTGGATTTATACAGATGACTGACGAGGAGGGAAAAAGCAGATATATGATGAAAACTTTCTTACACCTAGATATTGCTCATATCTTCGTACACACTGCCCTCCGCTGGCCTTCTTCGCCTCCTGAACAAAACAGCACTAAAAAAAAATGTTCTGCCATGTGACGGGAACCAGATTAATGCTTTAGATTAATTTCTTTAGGTTTCACCGTGGAACTCTGGATTAGTCCTTTAAAAAAAATGAAAAATTTCAACAGTGTGTGTTCTCTCCATACCAGATTATACCATGAAGATCCTCTAATGAAAGACGTTCTGCTTACATCATCAATCATCTGGAAATCAGCTCGTGTAGGAAACAGACTCTAGTGAGTCAGGAATCGAGCAGATTTCTGATTAGAGAGATGTTTTGATTACGTTTCTCCATCAGCCGCATACGTAGCTGTCCTGTGAGTTTGCTGATCTCCTATTGGTGGATTTTAGATGGGCACTTTACTGAGATTTTAATCACAACTTTCTCACTCTGACATGCTTTGTCTCGTTCGCAGTGGTGTTAAGCATCACATAATGTGCTTTAAGACACCATTTTCAAACAGAATCTGGACTTTCTGTCTGCGGCAGCACAATTACAGCAGCGTCCCAGCAGTGTGTTAATTTTTTGTTATATTTCTACAGATCATCAAATAGAACTTAGATTATAAACAGTTTATTTTCTCCCTGAGGTTTTATTAAACACATTACACAACCTGAGAGCATTGTTTTACACACACACACACACACACACACACACACACATCACTTGTGCATAACAAACTATGTCTTGCACTAAAATGAGATCAAAGATAAATACAAGTGTGCACTTTTTAACCTTGTGTGTGTGTGTGTGTGTGTGTGTGTTTTACCCCTCATGACTCTGAAACCTAACTGCACACACACAAACACAGCACTGTATCG
>JAOVYU010000029.1:17736357-17754832 GCA_025674565.1 Synodontis membranacea
TGTGTGTGTGTGTGTGTGTGTGTGTGGACCTGAGGGAAACAGCAAGGTTCAGCTGAGCAGAAGAAAAATAAAGATCCTGTTTTGACTCTTCACTTCTTATTCACCTCAAAAACATTTTGCATTGTATTTTGGATGCATTTTCTCTTCCTGGCTTTTGTGTGTGTGTGTGTGTGTGTGTGTGTGGTTTTGTATTAATGTGTGCAAGAAGTTGCTTCCTTTTTATTGTCTCCAGAGATTAAGCATCAGTCCCTGCTTCATCCTGTTTTTATTTCTTTATTATTATTATTTTTTGGCTTGTTTTATTCATGCACTCGTCCTCTTCAAGGCTTTCAGGTTTCATCGAGCTCCTCAAGGCTGCTGTGTTTGGAGGTGTTTTTTCGCGCATATCTCCCCTGAAATGCACTGAGATTAATTCCACATGCTGCTTGGTGGGAGTGCAGATTGAAACGCGACCCTTCTGGGTTCCTGCAGGATGCCGGTGCGGCGCTGGCTCCATCATGCCATCTCTGATTGACGTGTTTTGCTTTCTGAGTGCGGCTGAACCCACGCCAATGGCAGCAGCTCTGACCCAAACACACTTCCTCGAATCAGTCACTCAGGGTCGTGTCTCATTATCCCTGGGCCCTCGTCTTTATTTTATCACATTATAATTACAACATTTATTTTAAAACCCATTATATGTGTTATTATCATCTTTTAACTATTAGCAATATAAACAATTCTGATGAAAATGATGAGCTGAGATTAGTCCTGTGATTAGTTTCTTTAGATGTAATGACCACTATTTTATAGCCACCAATGGAAATGATAGAACCATTTTTTGTTCTTTTTTTTTTAATCACATTTTCCTGAATATTGAAATTCATGTGTGTGACAGTGGATTATACGACTAAAGAGAACACTCTAGACTGTAAGCAGCAGCGGCCCATGTACAGAGCCCTGAGGGACACCTCAAGTCCACTACAGAAAAAGAAAATTTTTCTTTTCTTTTCTTTTTGATCAGTTGATACATGTCCAACATGTCCAATTTATCCTCCAGTTTAGTGTGATGTTCACATTTTAGCTTCCATTAGCGTGTTCATCCGTGTTTCTCTACGAAGCAAAAGGAACAAATTTCATACTACAAGCTAGAGCAGATAGAGGAAGTGGAAACCGTTTTAATTCTTCATAACAATAATGATTGGGTTTAAAAAAAAATCATAACAGTTTAAAAGATCTGTATAGTTAAAAATGAATTATTAACTAACCTTTTTTGAAATTTTGTTTGCTGCATCCTTACCTTCATTATCTTTGCAATATCACAGAAGTAAGAGAAATCTTTCAGAATATTCCGGTTCACGTTGATCTGCATTTTCCAGGTCGATGTTTCAGATGCTCTCCTGCTCGTTAATATTTAACGCTTTCCTCTGTACCTCTTGATGGCAGCATCTGCCTTTCCCATGATGCTTCAGGCCTGACGTGAGGAAGCGGATACACACCGACTTGAGGGCAAAACAGCAAACACACCCCGAGAACAGGAGAGAAAGACAGCATCCGTTCCTGCTGATGAGGTGATTTACTTTCTTTACAGTACTCACTCAGCTGGAATTAGATCATTAAAAAGAAAGCAGGAGCAGAAAACCATCAGAGAATTTATATTTTATTATTACTTTACTCTATTAGAAATGCACTTAACCTGTGTATTAATGCAATAATGTGAGATTTACAATTTTCTTTTAGAATTTTTTCAGGTGCAAACTATACAATAGATAATAAAGTCTTTGATAATTTTATAAGGTTTATTTTTTGATAATTAAAACTCTTTTTTATTTTATGGATTTTTTTTCAAGTGCATAGTTACATAAACAAAAAAACAATTTTTGTCAAAGTTTTGTACATGCTTCTCCTTAAATAAACATCAAACAGTGCCAAACATTTCAGCATTTAATTATTAAAATCTCTTACAGAACATTAGCAAATAATAATTCAAGCTTTTTAGCAAGATATGATTCAGTATCAAGGAATTATATTATGAATATATTTGGATTAAATTATAAAAAAAAGATAATAAGAAACACGTGAAGATAACCTAACAAAAATTCCTGCTTCCATTTAAATAGTTTAATTAAAGCTTATGACAGAAGAGAGAATCCGCTCTTATACACTGGAGCATGGTTTTTGTCTTTCTTAAAAAAATTATTGTTTCTATGCACTAATTTATTTTATAGGTAAATACTGTAATACTGTAATTTATTTTATAGTCATTTTCAGGAGACTTGAAGTAATGTGTAAAATATATTTGATATAATTAATGCTAGCTTTTTCCACATTGATTGGCAATAATTTACTGTATAATGTGTAGATTTTGTTTCCTTCTGCAAGGTTTTGACACTTTTATATATTTACATCAAGCTTTTCTACCTGAGAAGCTCTACAGAGCATCGCCACCATTCCTGCTTCAATCCTGAATAAAGAGAGTTTTTGCATTTCTGTCATCTCTCCGGAGCCCAGACTCGGGTTTGAGGTGAGCTGCACGGCGTGCTGATCACGCTGAGAGAAATGTATTCTGGTTCCACTTTTATGAACCTCAGAAATGAGAACATTTTTCAAGCAGCTCCGTCGCTATGAGGAGACACGGTCACGCTTCTCCTTGAAAAGGCGAGAACTGCATCAGTTAACACGCTGATCCTGAGCTCTGAGCCGTGATCAGGTGAACACCGACATGTGATTAACATTCTCCTCCTCCACCACGGCATCATTAAGCAGTTCTTACCTCCATCCTGCACTGAGGTTCCATGTTTTATGAAGCTGTATTTTACTGTCATGAACACAGTTTTGGAGATTTTCTCCTTTTATAGTTCGTCACTTCTCGGAGATGTTTTGATGACTCACCTGTCCTGTACTACTGTCGTGTTCTTCCAATTAAATGCTTTCTAGAATATGTGTATATGCCCCGCCCCTGAGAGTGTCCTGCTCGACAGTAGCAGCTTGTTAGCGGTTAACATGGTTAACCTGGGAATAAATGGTTGAAGTTTATTCATGTGGAAGTGGGTGGAGTTATTGTGAATTGGTGGGTTTGTGACTTTTCATAGACATGGAGCTATGTAGTGACGGATTGATGCTGCCTCAGACTGAAGGAAAACACAGTTCTGTCTTTATACACCATCAGTAAGAGTCAGTAATATCATTTTATTCCCCCCTCGCACCTGTCAGATGACTTCCAGTGATGACCCTGTGGCTCTCCGTCACCATTGGCAACGTTGACACTCAACACGTATGCCATCACTCCAAGCACTTTGGAGCTGTCTTGTTGTCTAGGATTAAGAAGAAATCCTCCACACCTGAGAAAAAGACTTGTTATAAACTCTTCATCATTTTCCAATGGGGTTAGGGGTGTGGCCTGGCATATCTTGAATGCTATTGTTTACTGTGCAAATCATTCAAGCACTTTAATGTGCATTAAATCTGACTTCCTGTTTCATCAAGGGAATCAAATCACAACTTTTTAGACATTTCAGTGAAATGAAGTGAAGTGTATGATGGTGTCTGCACATGCTCACGAGTTCAATCATGAACGCCATCATTTATTCTATACGCAAAAGTTTCCTCAACTCCCTAAATTAGAAATATCTTTAAATATGATACCTTCATGTTTGATAGATCTCAACACCTTCACACTATGATGATGATTTGGGCCTTTACATAGCGCAGAATGATCACACTCCTGCACCTGGCGTTATCGCTGCTATTTTTAAACTACACATTAATCAAAGGAAAAGTCTGCTGGAAAAAAGTTACCCAACAACCTTTTGCACCAAATGTAGTCGATCAATCGACATGTTTATTGTCTAAAGTGTGCTTCTTTAGATTCGTCACCCTTTAGGCCACGCCTCCTAACAAAATGTCAGAAAGTCCTGAAGAAGCTTTACCCCTTACAAAGCTCTGACACTGGAGACTCCTTCCATAAATGTTACATGAACGTGTCCTAAAAGAAAATGTCACCGGATCTACGATTACACTCGTTTACTAATCTGTTCATTATTAGGGGAGCTTCTGTCATACACGTCCTTATGGATAAAAATTTTGAGAACTCAACACCACTGTGATGTAATAATTATTACACATGATATATTTGATAGACATTATGATGTTTTGGAGAGGAGTTTTTGTGAGTACACATGAGTTTGTTCAACATCAGACGTCCTGGTTGATCTACGTTCATCTGAAGAAAGGAAAAATTGTGTGCTTTTAATCTTTTCTGAAATGTCACCTTTAAAGAGGTGTGACTCACTTTCGCTGAAGCATTTCCGTAGAGCAGTGACACCTTTTCATGTCTCCTCTCTCATATCAGATAGAACATTTTCTATTATTTCTTTCATCTCCAAAACGTAGTCTCGTAGTCGTCTGTAAAAGTCGACCTTGACCAACTCTCCGAATAAAAGCTCCATGTCGACAATCAGAATTGATTTGTGATCCATCGCTCCCATCACTGTGAGTACGTTTGAGTAATCATGCGCTCACACCGAGCTCCAGCTCCCTGAAATCAATCTCATTGTTCCGCTGCTGCTCACCGAATGCTCACCTGATAAACGATGGCCTGTCCTGACTGTTAAGTGTGACCTTTGACCTTCAGAGACGTGTCAGTCGTTCACACAATCATTCCCTGAGCGCTCATACTGTAGATACGTCTGAATCCAGAATGGAGCCATGTTTCTAAACTGTAGGGGGTAAAAATGCAACATTACTTTATGATGCATATTATTTAATGCACTGTAAAGTGAGTATAGAAGCTGTTTCACATCCCAAATGTTATATTAAACTGTAAATCAGAGTACTTCACCACGCTTCGCTGAATGCGTCACAATTAGAGCAGAAGTGTGTCGGAGGAACAGGAACACACTCAGCCTCATCAGGAGTTTAAATTTTTAGTTAGATTTTTTTTTTCATCACTCAAGTCTGCTCAGTTCCACATGCTCAGGAAAACTAGAACTCTTCAGCTGGAGATGAAACACACTGGAGGAACTCTTTAGCTGGAGGAACACTTCGGATGGAGCGAACTTGAACAGGACTCGATGACTCACTGATTCAAATACTGAGTGAATATCAGAGGAGCGAATCTCCATCATGACCAAAATGACTCACTGATTCGAACACTGACTCACCTGGATGAATCCAGGTCATTACTGAATCAGGATCAAACATTGATCCACTTTTACACAAACTTCCTGCAAGTTGAATTCAGTTCAACCCTAGAAGGACAGTCAGTGATGTCGGTCCACCAATAGGGTGGCGCCATGGATGCATCAGTTTTAGCCCAGAGAAAAATTTAATCCTAAACAGTACAATAGAATACTAATGCACTGTAGTAATGCACTAATACCACCTAATACACTTCACATTTACATTCAAACAAGCATTAATAAACACAATGTTTTCCTACTGAAAATGATTCCTTGTTTTGAGGTGTGGGAGGAAAGTACGTCTCACACACAGTGTGTTTACATTTTGCATAAGATTTATAATACAGTTCATGTTGATGAGTTAATTTTGAAAGTTGGCTCCTCTGGGATGATCACCAGCTTCATCCATCAAATCGAACACGTCTTTAAGGTTCTAATGATAGTAAGATTATAATTTTGCAGATAACTTTGTGTAAACAGGCTGTAATATTTATTAATGCGCCCTGTGTCTTTATCTTGTGTTGTTTATCTGATAATTGTCACCGTGTTGTGTGGTGGTGAAACACTGACTGTGTGACAATGCAAAATGCAGCTGGGAGTCGAAATAGAAAAAAATGTGGAAAGTGTGACTATTAATCAGCACCTTTAAGAGGGTGAAACACACAGTACCCTTCCAGCATGAACAGCTCTAATAAGGGGAAGTGATTATGCTTTCTCGCTGTAAGAGTCTCCACACTGCCGCCTTCAGCGCATCCAACTGCAAAAAAAATCACACAATGCTCTTTGAGAAAGAAAGTGCAAGTGGAAGAACTAATAAAGAGCCAAGTGTGACATCAATTAAGCAAAGGAACACACAGGCGCTCTTCATGAAGCCGTACTGACACTAATTAGACCACCATTGACTCATCTGAGGACCTGAACTGAAAAACAGAGCTACGATCAGAGCCGCCATGAGACCCTGACGCCAGAACCTTCCAACATCATTTAAATACCCACAGGATCAGAATGTGCATAAACACTAATACTTTTTTAATTGCTCTTTTGCAAGCCAGCTAACGGGTGAATATCAGGTTAGCCTAAATATCATTAGAACTGTGAAACCAAACATCACTTCTTAATAGCTGGCTAACATTAGCTCACTTCAGCAGTGGATATCGCCGGTGTCCAAAATGTTATCAGCGCTAATTTTTGATTGATTGATTGATTGATTGATTGATCGATTGATTGTTTATCCCACACTTTGGAAACGTAGAAAACTAGAGAGGTGTCAATTTAAACAGCTTGTAAAATAAGTGAATATGACCAACATATTTACATTTTATTTACACTTTCTTACAACCGCGGCTTAGAAAGATAAAAAATAGACAGATAAAAAGGATTCTTTCTTTCAGAAAGAAGTTTTCGGACATTTCCAGAAGAATTTAAGACGTCTATAAAAATGCTCGACCCGTGCGTGCATCAACCTGACCCAGATTTCTATGCTGATTGTGAAACGAAGTGCTAATGTACTAATGTAAACACTCACAGTTTACAAAATGTTAGCAAACGATCACACACCTGGTTAGCAGTTTTGCTAAGACGTTAGGTTTATTGTTAATGTTACAGTTACAATCTGAAAAAACTCTGGAATTATTGGCACCCTTCTTAAAAATTAAATTTTTTGTGAAATGATATTTGTGTTATGATATAAAATATAAAATACAGTCGACCCTTGCCACTTCGCGGTTCGATTTTCGCGGCTTCACTCTATCATGGTTTTTTCAAATACAGTATATTCATTATATATAATATACATTAGGTTGTCTTGAGTCAATTATTTTTATTTTTTATTAACTTTCTTCCAAAATATTGGATGTTATTTCATGTCTAGAGGGCTCTAATAATGTTATTTAGAAGGTCGTAAACAGGTTTTCTATGCGCTAACTACGCGGAAATTCACTTATCGCCGTAGAGTCTGGAACGGATTAACCGCCATAAACAAGGGTTTACTGTGTGTGTTTTATTAATAATCATAGGAATGAACTTAAATTCACATTAAATTGGCATCACATGTTGAGTTTATTTAAGAGTTTGTATGTAATTTGTTAAGGCGTCACTTTAATTGTGAGAATGTACACAATATTGCGATTTTTAACACAATTCTCGTTGCAATAAATAGTGTCCTCCCCGACCACCGTAGTGACGTTTGTTCATCGCGCGGTCACGTGACCAACTGACTAACACTAATGCAAGCATATTTTACATCTAAAATATTTTTGAAAACACAAACACGTGGATAGTTTATAATTGAAACACATACATTTGTGTATTAAGTCTAAAAATAATATATTTATATATATATATATTTTTTTTTTCTGTAAGGCTAAAATGCTAGCTAACCTGTGAGGCTGTCAAAAAGAGCTCTCGTGCGTCACTACGCGACCGCGCATGCGCACGAGTATGGTGGTGCGCATGCGCGCTTCACTCGACCAGAAGCTCCATGTTAACGTTTGAGCTAAAAGATCAGAAACGACCCAAAGCTTTAAGAGTCTCAGAATAAATGTGGTTTATTAAGAGCAGCATGAAGACTGCGGTTAGCTGACAGTGTCCCTGAGGACGTGCAGGTAACCTGGCTATTAATTTAATTCTTCAAATTCTGAGAGCACAGATTGTTCTTATTGTGTTCTCTGGTTTAGCTCAGGTGCTAATGCAGGTCCAGGTTCAGGCCTGAAGAAATACTTTAATATTTTTATTAAATTATTCAGACGAAAGTGCAAGATTTAATACAAGAAAAAAACACCAGGGATTAGTTTCTGTTATAAGACACGAGCCTGGTTTAGTGATGATTATTAAATATTTAAAATAACTCAGTCACAGGTTCATATTAATTATCATGAATTATTACGTCATAACAGAATAGATTCCTGTAATTAATAAAAAATATGAATGATGTTTGTCGGTGAAGCATCTTTACAGATACCAGCAATGACGTGTTAACCCCTCTTATTACACTGTCAGTGTTTGTGTTGTTTGTGTGTTTGATAGCTGTTGTGTATCGCATTAGGAACACGCCTCTCGTCTGTCGTTTCAGATCATCGTCGTCTTTATTCCTCTCTGTTTACGCTACAGTCAGATTTGGATGTATGACGTTTATAACTCTGTCCTGTGTTTCTGTCTTTTCTTTTCTAGGCCGTCACACCTCATCAGCGATGTGAAAGTGTTCACGTTCGCCGCCTTCTTCTTCTTCTTCTCTGGAACATTTTCTTGTGACTCGTCGTCACACAGATAATAACCAGGATGAAGAAATTTAGTCTTAACACGATCAGAAAGTCATTGAGCATAAAAGGGAAAGAAGAGAACGAGTACGCGGTGTCCCAGCCGGACCTGTCCGCCGGCTTTCCTTCAGAACCTTCTCTTTATGGAGGCTGCTATAGCAAGGACCTCGTGGGCGCTAATTTGGAAAACGAGGAATTGAAGGGATCTAAAAGTCGCTCTAAGAGCGAGGGTCTTATGGGAACGCTGAAGAGGAGACTATCGACGAAGCAGAAACCAAAGGTGAAGGCGAGTTCTCCGTCCGTTTGCTCGATCGACGATGATGCGTTTTCGTCGTCGTCGGAGCCCATCACGTTTCGCGACCTGAAATCTCAGCATTCCTCTCGCACCACGTCTTTACAGAGCCATCATTACAGCCCAACGCCGTGGCCTCTCAGGGTGACCAACTCGGAGGAAACGTGCAACGCCAGGGTCAACGCTCTGATCCCGTCCAGCAGCTCGAGCTTGTCTCTTAACGCCGTCCAGAAGAACTTCCTGGGAGACGAGATGTTTGGTGGTCAGAGTCCGGAGCCTCAGAACAGCGATCTGGAAATGGACGATCACGTGCCTGTAGTCATCGGCCTCACAGCTCAGGATTACATTCAGTACACGATGCCTTTAGACGATGGACTTTTCACCGAAGACGAGCCTCCTCGGTCTTTCTGCCTGGACGGGACGTCACCGATGGACGTTCTGCCTCAGAGCGAGTGTTCTCTTCATGCTGACGAAGACTCCATCAGTCATGACCTCCTTTCTCCTGACGTTTTCATGGAGCCCTCGGTAAACCGCCTCATTCTGAACACCGCCAGCGTTCTGCTGCAAAGCTCGCGCCTAGAATCTCCTCTGCTACCTCCACTTCCCGTTAGCAGCCTTCCTGGGTTCGGCGGTACCCGAGTAGCCGATTCAGTTCTGGAACATCTCAGCTTTGATCCGAACTCGGCGCCCGGAGTCCAGCGGGTGTACGACGCGGTGCAGACCAGCGGGCCGATGGTGGTCACGAGTCTCACGCTGGAGCTGAAGAAACTGGCCAGGCAGGGATGGTACTGGGGTCCGATCACACGCTGGGAAGCTGAGGAGAAGCTCGCAGACCTTCCAGACGGTTCCTTTTTGGTTCGGGACAGTTCAGACGAGCGCTATCTCCTAAGTTTGAGTTTTCGCTCGCAAGGAAAGACGCTTCACACTCGAATTGAGCATTCCAACGGCTCCTTCAGCTTCTACGAGCAGCCCGACATGGAAGGTCACACGTCTATCGTAGAGCTCATCGACAACTCCATCAGGGATTCAGAAAACGGCGCCTTCTGCTACTCCAGGTCGCGCTTACCCGGGTCTGTGACGTACCCCGTCAGACTGACCAATCCCGTCTCGCGCTTTATGCAGGTGCGTTCGCTGCAGTACTCGTGCCGGTTCGTGATTCGTCAGTACACTCGCATAGACCTGATCCAGAAATTGCCTTTACCGAACAAAATGAAAGATTACCTGCAAGAGAAACACTACTGAGCCGACGGTCTGCACGTCGCTGCCTGCACTTTTTAGGATGTCATAAAGAATGAACCATCTTCCTGTGGCTCATTGTGCCGTTAAATTCTACATTTCCGCCGGAGGAGAGTGCTGATGTGGTGTTTGTTCGGTGTTGAGAGCGTGGGGCGAGTGAAGGAGCTCACCTCTCCCTCATGCTCATCTATAGACGTCTAGTATTACGTTTATCGTGCGTTTTAATCCCAGGAACAAATACTTTTACAGGAACTTTAATTTTTAATCTAAATTAATTTCCCAATGATATAAATTATGGTAGAGTCTGAGAGGTTACAGTGGTGTCTTGCCTTAATGACAGTGTTTTTATTTTTTTGATTTTGTAAATTTTTACAATAATAAGCTATAAACTCCTCTCATTTCACTTTTCTTTACTAAAGGAAAGGCCTCGTGGTAAAATATTGTTACAGGATCCGTTACAGTGTTTCATTTTACTGGAGTTTGATGCATTTTAACGTTTCAGCGTTTTGAATCACGTTATAAATGTAAATCATTTCATTCGTCGTAAACGTTGAACAGAAAATGAACAGACGGGTCAATGTTTCATCGGTTCCTACAACAAACCTAAACTCGATCACAAATCTGTCTTTTGATTTAGCAAGTCTTTATTATAAATAAATTGATTAATAAATAAGTTAAGGAACTCTCCTAGCTAGCAATGCTCGTAATATGTGTTAGCCTAGATTAGTTCTGAATAATGTCAAAACTCAGGCGTCATGGAACACGTGGAAAAAAATTCAAAATAATATTATCGCTGACCAGTTTTCATAATTAGCTCTAAATTGAATCTCAAACTCGCGATAGCGTTAGCTGATTAATGTAGTACTAATGTTGGAATTAGTCCCTGAGCTTTTTTTCAATAAAGACCTGCTAAAGGTTCCCGGTACTAAGCAGATCTTTTTTGTCCATCTGTAGCGTTTAAAACATTCCTTTAAATATCCCTGAGCAGATTCCTCTCTGTGTCAACTACATAGTGCACTATTCTGAATATTTTTATTTGTGTTGTGAAAAGTGACATCCCATAATGCACTGCAGTAGATTAGTGTCCACATGGTGTACCCTGACCCATAGTGAACACCCGTAATGCGCTTTGTAGGGAGTAGGGATTAGGGACTAGGGAGCAGGATGTGAAGGATTATATAAACATCATTAACGGTACGTTTGTTTTTTACGATGATGTCAGCGTTTATTTCTCTTGTAATTGGTGCGATGTGGTTCTAGAATACACGTGGTTCTGTCGCACATGTCCTGATAAATACCTTGATTAATTGAATAACTGATTAGAAAATTGCAATAACTTGCTGAAATGGTAACCGTTATTAGATCAAAGAAGAGGGAGTGATAAGAGATCAGTTAATCACATGACCTCGGAGTCTCGGATGAAGCACTGTGGTGTGACAGAGCCGAGTTACACGCCGTCATCACCACAGGGTTTCCTACAGCAGTGTTTTATTCACCAGCAACTAAAGATTATTTATTAAAGACTGACACCACTTACTTTTTATCCATTTATAGTCGCATTTGACCTCGAAAAACTTTCTCTCAGCAGCGTCTCTTAACTTTCCTCGGAGCGTAAACTCATCTGTCCTTTAAAGTTTCAGCTCTGACTGTTACAAAGCGCTGACACTGGAGACTCCTTCCAAACCATAAATGTCCCATAAACGCATTTTACAGAAAATGTCACCGTAGCAACGAGATTTATTTTTTTTTAATCTGGTTTTAATTAGCCGAGCGTTTGGTTGTGCGTGTCCCTGCGTTTCCGTAGAAACCGTAACACATCAGAACAAGCACGTTAATATAAACTTGTGATTTGCAGCGATTATGGTATTATGGGATGTCCCGCCCAGAGTCGGAACTACAGCAGTCGCCTGTTCTGTCAGATATGAAGGAGACGAGATGAATATGTTCAATAACGCTTTATTGTTTCATGTCTCGTTTTGTTTACGTTGCCTGGTCATGTGATTTAACACCGTTTTGTTGGTGTTCGGATGCGTTTACTACATTTAGATGACATTTTGTACTCGGTGCTGATGTTACCCCTTCATATCACGGTAATGCAGTTCGACGAAATAGTGCATTTTACACGACGCAGTATCAGGACCAGGCGGATAACTTTTCCCTTCCTGACTTTATGGTAATTTGAAGAGTCTTCGCAGGTTTCACATTCGGATCTTATCCTCGTTACTGGTACTTTATCCTGGTCTTGTGGTTTCAGAGTGAAGTTGGAGTTTCTGGTGATGGATGTTGTGTGTACATATGAATGTTAGTGATGTTCTACATGAGCACTGGTGCACGTACGGTGCGTTACGTTGGCTTCTCTTGTTACTTGAATACGTGTCGTGCTTCGCTTTGAGGATTATACGTGCGATAATTTGATCTGCGTCGATGCTGAGATATTTTGTTTCCTGTATCATGATGATTATAACCATTTATTCGCTGCTCACGACATAATCACCTGCATGAAGCGTTTCACTCGCTAACCGCCCAGCTTAGACAAAAACTAAACTCCTACGCTGTCGGTCAGATTGCTAAAGGCTAAATTTAACCGTATGAACAATTTCTAGCGATCCGTGACAAAAGTATAATGCTACGGTACATTTTCCTGAGCTGGTGCGGGCGCAGCTTCGTCACGAATTCAGCACACACGCGGTGAAATATCACACGATTATTTTACACGCTAACGTCGTCGTTGTTTGTATTGTTTTCCGTTCAGATGAATCACGGTGTTCATTTCATGGCAATGTGCCAGTATTGTGTTACCTTCTTATTTATCACAATGTTTTATTTTAAAGCTGCAGTATGTCAGTGTTTAACATTTGAATACCACTTTGTTGTTATAATCAACTTATGAAGGAACATCTCTCGAGCCACGCCCCCCAGGTTTTCCAACATTAATCTGAAGTCTGATCCATAAACATTCATAAAATCGTGGAATCTGTGAAGAGTTCCCACCTTTTTACGAATTTTCAAACCGTCACGTCTTAAAGAATTTTTTTCTTCTTTGATTATATTTTCTAGTTGTTAAAAAAAAAAACTTTCCTTAATTGTCAACAAAAACTAAAGAACGCACTGCAGCTTTAAGATAGTGATTGTGTACCAGCGTGGAGTTTTAAAAGGGCTTCTGGAAAGTGAAGAATTACCATTCTGTCGTTTTTTTTCCCCATCTTTTTTACGACGAGACTCTGAGAATGACATAAAGTTCGTTCCAAAATAATTTGTCCAAAATCTGGACAGCTGTATTTATGCTGCTTTTTAAACGTGAGCACAATAACGCTACCTGCAAAGACGTCTCCGTCTCGATCGTCTCACACACAAGGGCAAGGACACTTTAAACTTCCCATGACAACAATACTGTAGGTGAACATTACGATGAGTAATGATCAGCATGGGCCTCGCTGAAGCATCATCTGGTTCCCGCTTTTAGGGAAGGGAGAATTTTTTTTGGGGGGGGGGGTTCCTTTGTTTTGTCCTTGTTGGTACTTTTTATTCGTTTTCTTGTGTTTGTCTTTCAGTCCAAATAGGTTTTGGATAAATAATATTTTTGGGATGAAATTTCTGCTCACGGAGGAAAGGCGAAGGTGTGAATGTCACTTGTGTTTTTGTTCCATTTACACTTACGGGAAGAAATTGTCCAGATTTTCAGACATATTTTAGATCTGGGAAAAGGAAAGCTGTGTGCTGGTTTTTATTATTGCACATTTTGAGCTAAATGTTTTATATCTACTCTGAAATGTAAATAAAAAGACTTATTCTCAAACCGGTGTTGTTCTGTTGTTATGTCGTCTTTAACCATTAAAATTTGAAAGTGCTTTAATTTAATCGTTGAAAATAAGTTTGGCTAACGCTAACTGCCCTCTTACATGTACATCAGCTCACAGACCCCCGTGATTGGTTAGTGTCATTCATTGTGATTGACAAAGGAGAGAGAGAATGCCCCTCCCACTCAGACAGCACGGACAACGCTGTCTCGATCTCCGTCCGATAAGGTGAGCGATTTTTCTTTTGCGCCACTTGGGAGCCTGAAAAGTCGCAATCTTATAGAGTGCGAGGTCCATAATCAGATCAGTTAATCTGCAGTCTTTTTTATTATTCATTATTTTATTAGTCCATGCCCTGCCCCCTCAGCTGAACCAAATAATGTTTTAAATAAAACCTTTCTAATGGTGTGTTTTAAATCTAGTGTTAAACTTGTAACTTAACTGTAACAAAGTAGCCAGAGTGATTGTAACCTGTGGGGGTTTTTTTTATGTCTTTATGATGATCTTGTTGCAATTCTTGTCACAATTTAAACAATTTTAACAACTCACAGTTACATTAAGATTTTAAATTAACACCGTTGCTATGGTGATACAGTTCACACCTGAAAAGTTTGCTATTCTGCTTTTCAGCGTTCGAAACAGACGTATGGAAAATGCCGAGAAACGAATTGCTTCATGCTGACTTTATCTAGGTGACCTTTGGCCTGAGAATTCACAAATCTTGGTCTTGGGAGCCAATAGAGAACTAACAGGTGGGACTGTGGAAGATGAATTAGCTTGCTAATTGCATCACACTAGCTTTTTTCTTTAGTGTTTTTGTTTACTGTTGCTCATCTGAAAACAATGGGGCGTAGCCAAGTGGGTGTGCCATAGAGAGCAAAGGAGGGGCTACAAACTGGAAGCACATAAACAGAGACACTTTAAAGAACAAAATTTTTAAGATAAAAATAAACCAGGGATTTAATTGTACAATTTAGATTTCACCCTTGTAGTTGCCACGAACACGGTTACTCTCGAAAAGGAAGTGAACTCGTGGTTTGTAGCCCTTTTGATGGCGATTCAGGTGTGTGTGTGTGTGCGTGTGTGTTAATATCCCATGTTCTGTTCTACTTATTCTACTTTTTTTTTTTTTTTTTTTTTTTGTCCTGTTGGCTTCCAGTGACTCCACAGAGCGCTTTATTACACACCACGAATCATCATCTGGATCTGCTCGCCGTCCCTCAGCTCTCCATTTAATTGGTTTCACTGGAGCTTCTTGTCTCTAATGTGCTCCTGTGAGGGTTCTAAACGTTTTTCTGCCGTCCCTCACATGCTGACGGTTCAGATAAACGTGTGAGGAGAGAACATGCAGGGGGCCAGCCACATCCTCCAGCTCATTAATGCTCATCAATCTCAGTCATCGTCTGGAACCGTATCATGATGATGCATGAGCAGACAGTTTTTAGTGCTGATGGTTAAATAAATAGTTTAATCACCTGAGCATGTTCTAAAAAAAATAATAAAAATCAAAAGATGTGTTTAAAGCCTAACTCCAAGATGTTTAATGGTAATGACGGTAATAGCAGAGATGAGTCTGGGTTCATCTTTCACTTCCTGTTGTAAAATTTGTAAAATTTAGGAGTCTACAATCCTAACAGTACAGTAGGACAGTTCTGCTCAATGTTACCCCCAAACATTCACTCTTAGACCATTTAGAACCCTTTAGTGTTCCTCGGTTGTTCCTCAAATAAGTGTTTTATCAAATATCAATTCCCAATTTTTCTTTCCTGGATTCAAACAAATGGGTACTTTTAGTCGGAAGGTTGTCGAGATTACTCAGGAGAGCTCTTAAATATTCCACATGGAACCCTTAATAACCTACATTTTACAATAGTAGAACCTTTAGAATTCTTAAGGGTTCCTTTTGGTGAAGTAGCTTCATCTCACGATGAAAAAATTAGAAAAGTCCAACCTTTAATTGAAATAAACTTATGTTCATAGAAAAATAAATCTCTCATCAAGATATAGGAATTTAAAAAAAAAAAACATGCAACAATTATTTATTTATTACTTATTTATTTAGTACTCTGTACAGTCTCCCTTTGCCATTATACAGCACTGAGTTTCTTCTCTAATATTTTATAAGGTGGCGATTCAGAGCAGGGCATCTGAGACCGTTCCTCTTTACAGGATCTCTCCGCATCATCCAGGGTCCTCGGCCTTCTCTTCTGCTCTCTCCTCTTCAGCTCACGCACAGGTTTCAGCTCAGGGACGGCGATGTTATGAAAGAAGCTTGATTCTGTGCTCAGTTAAACATTTTTGTGTTGATTTGGACATATGCTTCAGATCATTCTCCTGCTGGAAGATCCAGTAACGAGCCAGTTTTAGTTTCTTGACACAAGCAGCCAGAGCTTGAGTTTATGATGTCATGTACAAGGTGTCCAGGGCCTTTGGAGGAAAAACATCACAGAACCTTCATTATTGTACAGTTGGGATAAAGTTCTTTTCATCATAGCCTCCTTCTCTTTTACTTCAAACCGTCCTCCAGTCGATTGTAGGAATGTTTCACAAACTGCAGGTGCTTACGTTTGTGGTTTACTGATAAATAAAAGGCTTTTTCTGGCAAAACTTCCAAATAATCTGTTGGTATGGAGGTGGCATCTGATGCTGGTTTTGGAGACTTGGTAACCCTAAGATTTAAAAATTTTCTTGTAGTTCACCAACAGTGATCCTTGAGGATTTTTTGCCTCTCTTACCCTCCTCCTCACTGTACATGGGGCAGAATAAACTTGGATCCTCTTCCAGGCGGAGACTGTATAAGTTCCAGTTGATGTCCACTCTTTATTTTTGCACTAACAGTAGAACTGTTCATTTTTTACAATCATTCGCTGACTTATGAAGCCCAACACACTTCTCTCTCCTGTGGTTTGTGTGTTCTCTTCTCTTTCCCATGTCGATGGATGATTAAGGGAATTTGTCCTCTGTGTTGCCTCATATTTGTACCCCAATTAATCAGGAAGTCACAGATTACAGATTGAAAGTTCCTACACACTCCAATCAACTCAAAAATGTACAATTTCAACGCCTCAGTTACATTGTGTTCACAATCATTGCCGGGGTGCCAATAATTGTTACACGTGTTTTTGTTGAAAATATTTTTTATGAGAGATCTGTTTTTCTCTGAGTAAATTTATTTCAGTTAAAGGTTTACTTTTTCTCTTTTTTTCCATTGTGAAATGAAGCTACTTCAGCAAACAGTGGATTTTTTTCTAACCCTTTTTGCTAACCTTGACAAGGGGTGCCAATAATTTTGGAGTGCAGTGTAAATTGCTAAATGAAAGTTTTGATGTTCGTTATGTGAAATGCTGTGAGGTCGTT
Source organism: Synodontis membranacea (assembly GCA_025674565.1). Taxonomy (NCBI): domain Eukaryota; kingdom Metazoa; phylum Chordata; class Actinopteri; order Siluriformes; family Mochokidae; genus Synodontis; species Synodontis membranacea. Next base: position 17,753,453 of record JAOVYU010000029.1, read on the forward strand.
CTTTAATATTTTACTGGCACAGAGAGAAAATGCTCGTCTTGAACTTGCATCTTGGTTTAATTGCTAGCTTGTTGATCCGAGTATAATCCCAACTTTTTTCCCACTTGACCAAATGTCAATTAACGAACGTTGTTTTTAAAAGTGTCTCTGACCGCAATCCAGCTCTGTGTGTGTGTACTCCTGAGACCAGACTTCCCGCAGACTTCACGCTAATTTGGCATCCTCTACGCTCTGAAAGAGTCACTGGTGAAGTCATGAGTGCTTTTAATTCCTACTGATAGTCTCTCGACTTACAGAAAAGGTTTGAGAAAAAAAGAATTGATAATGAGCTGTTATAAATTACACCTGCATCCCGGCAGAAACTGCAGCGCATCCTTCCGACAGCGGAATGCTAATGATGTGACATGGAGGCACATCTGGAAAAGACTGGGATTAAACTGGACTCAGGGGAGTGATGAATGTTGACGAGCGCTGCGGTGCCGCCTGTACTAACTTTCCCTTTAATGTGGAGACACATGGTGCGCTCAGAAACAGGCCTACAGGGGCAGCTGGCAGATGGCGACGGTTCTCACTTAACAGCGCTGAAGACGTGACAAAAAAAGCAAGAAGCTTCTTTACCTCCTCCTTACTCTCTCACAGTCTAACCAGAAAATCTGGTTGTGCTTCAATCCTATGCTATACTGGTGTCTCTCAAAGGCCAGCCTCAAGTGCTAGTAGTGATAACAGTCTGTTATTTAACACGTCCTGCTTAACTTCCCTTGACGCGCAGGTCTGCTTCTCTTTCTGACAAAGCAGCTCCATCCAGATTACAGCATTACAGCCAGCTAGCTCTCTGAGCTTTGTAATTAAATTAGATTAGATTAGATAAATTATTGTCATTGAGCAGAAAGCTAATAAAATGCTGTTAGCACCTAACCAGAATTACAACAAGGCACGACGTGACGTAGAGTCAGTGAGGAAGGAGGCTACTGCTACGTGACGTGCACATGGAAATTTAGCTACCGCTAAAACACAAGCTAGTGTCATAACAAGCAGGCTAACCACTGACTAGCATTATAGTAAACAAGCTAAACTCAAGCTAGCATTTTAGCAAACAGGCTTAACACAAGCTAGCATATTAAAGAGGCTAATCACAAATTTGCATTAGCGAAACTCAAGCTAACATAGCAAACAGACTTTATTTTGACATGACAAGGAACAAAGGAATGTTTCTAACGGAAATACAAACAGGAACAAACATTAAGTTGTAACTATAAAAGGATAAAAAGTATGACTTGTGTGTTCTTTGTAGACTTGTCTGCTCTTTAGTGTGTGTGTGGTGCTGTTCTAGGAAAACAATCAACTCTAACAGCACAACACACACACACACACACACACACA
>JAOVYU010000031.1:209903-225132 GCA_025674565.1 Synodontis membranacea
ACAGTGATGTACTCACCAAATGTACTCTAGATTTTACTCATGTCATTAATATTAGTTATATTACTGTGTGTTCTTTTAAAATGATTTATTATTTAATGCCTTAATATTGAAATTGTTCTTTGTAGATACACGGACTCATTCATTCACTCGTTCACTCACTCGTTCCTTTACTTAATCACTGCTCTCTGTTTCAAGCCTTTACTCCATTGTTCTTCACTCTGTTCTCTCTCTCTCACTCTGTGTGTGTGTGTGTGTGTGGTGGTTAATGTCCTGTGTTCTACAGGAGCTGTGTGGAGCTGCTTCTCTCCATAACTGAGGCTTTTCCAGGTGCATTGTGGGAACAGTTTCAGTCCTCCGTACAGGTACAGCACACCTGCATTACACCAGCACGCTGTCACTTCCTCCTCTTCATCCTTTCCTGTCAGAGTGATGTGTGTTAGCGTGTTAGAGTCCGTATGACTGTAGCGTGTTGTCGTGGTGGAGGCATCAGCCACTTCCTGTCTTTTGTAGACACTGAGACACCAAACCTGAGTGGGTCTTTAACCAGCTGAACTCACATCCCAGTTTATCTGCAGTGTAAATAAATAATTGTTTATTTGTGTGTGTGTGTGCAGATGGCTCATGCACTCCTGCAGGATCACGGCGTCACTCAGCTGCATCTGCTCTCTGCAGCCACTCAGGAGCGAGGGATGTGGAGCAACCTCACACTACAGAGCCTTCTCAGAAATGAGATTCCTCCAGAAGCGAAAGGTGACGCGTCAGCCTCAGTCTTACCGCCGTCTCTGTACACACACAAACCCGTGTGTTCCAGTAAGGTTTCTCAAGCGTGCTCTTCGTGTCCCTGATTTAGTGCACGAGTTCCTGATGCGTGAAGGCCCGGACCTGCTGCAGCTCAGGGTGAAGTTCCTGATTAAAGAGAACTTCACGGAGAAGGCGGCACTGCTGGCTAAAGCCTGTGCTGATTTCCAGCAGTTTGGGGGAAGCAGAGGACACTTTAAACAGAGCTACCTCGTGTGTGTGTGCTCTTTCGCTCCACAGGCGCTGCTCATGGAGGAGGTGGGTGGAGCCGCAGAAACCTCATGACATAGCTGTCATTCATCGTTTCATTTTTATTCTCCTGCGACTACTAATTTTTTTTTGTGGAATTTGTGCTGCACTAAATACAGAACCGTGTTCTGATTGGGTACAGGAAAGTGAAGGCTAAATGCTAATGGGTTGGAGAGTTGAACTGTGCACTTTGTGTTTCTCTGTCTGCTGCAGCTCTCCCAGGTGGACTGTCGTGATGCTTTGGAGATGATCTGTAACCTGGAGGCGGAAGGAGACGAGAGAGGAGCTTTTACGCTGTGTTCAGGCTTCCTGACCCGACAGCTCCTGCAGGAGGACTCCTACTGCGCCTGGTCAGTTCTGAACTCAATACAACACATTTTAGTTTTTTCATTTTGCTTCAGCGACTCTTATTAGAGGAGCTTGATGCGTGTAGACTCAGGATCAGATCAGGGTTCAGTCGGTTCATTGTTTATGGCGCTAGAAGCAGCGTGAGGTGGTAACGTAGTGATTGATATCTTTCTCAGGGAACTGACACTTTTCTGGAGTAAACTCTTGAAGCGATTGGAGCCTTCAGAGCAGATGTTTCTGGAAAAGTGCCAGAAGATGTCTCTTTTCGCCAAAACCGTGTTCCACCTGCTGTTCTTTATTAAAGTGATCCAGTCTGAGGTGAGTTGTTTGTCGGGTCAGCCTGGCCTTCCCTCGCTGTTATAGCAGTAGCTTTACTAAAGCTGAACGCGATCGAAGCTTATCCTTGGTTTTGTTTTCTAATCCGCAGTTGGACAAGATTGGATTGCCAGCCTGCATTGAGATGTGTATACGTGCCCTGCGAATGGAGTCCTGCGAGGGAGCCAACAAGGCCACCATCTGCAAAACCATCTCATGCCTCCTGCCCTCTGACCTGGAAGTGAAGCGGGCCTGCCAGCTAACGGAGTTCCTCCTGGAGCCGACGGTCGACTCGTATTACGCCGTGGAGACGCTGTACAACGAACCGGACCAGAAGCTCGAGGAGGAGAACCTTCCTATACCCAACTCTCTACGCTGCGATCTTTTTCTAGTTTTCAAAACTCAGTGGTCTTTTGATCCAGAGTTCTGGGACTGGAAGACACTAAAGCGTCATTGTTTAGGTCTTATGGGTGAGGAGGCGTCTATTGTGTCCTCTATCGATGAGCTAAACGACGACCGCTTTGTAGATGCGGAGAGAGAGGAGTTGGAGTTTTCAGCGGAGGACTTCAAGGACGTTTTTGAATGCTTTTTGGACACGACAAATGAACTTAAGGAGATAGCAGACCAGCGACAAAAAAACAGAGAAGTCAAAAAGTTGAGAGAAAAAGGATTTGTGTCGGCCAGGTTTAGAAACTGGCAAGCTTACATGCAATACTGTGTGTTGTGCGATAAAGAGTTTCTCGGTCATAGGATAGTGCGACACGCACAGACTCACTTCAGAGATGGGTGTTATAGCTGTCCGATTTGCACAGAGACGTTCGAGACGAGAGAAACTCTAGACCCGCACGTCGCGTCGCACGTAAAGCTGTCTTGCAAAGAGCGCTTAGCTGCGATGAAAACCACTAAGAAGCTGGTTGATGCTAAAGCTTCTGCTCCTGAAATTGCAGCTCTGAAAAACAGGAGTGGAGAAAATCAGGCACGGAAAGCAAAGACTAAAAACTGCAATGGAGAATCTGGCCAGCTGTACAATGGAGATGCTTTGGGCTCTCAGACTGACGGTGTGGGAGTCAGAGTCAACACGAGAGAGCGAAACGTTTGTCCCGTTGCAAACTGCAGGAAAGGCTTCAAGTTCTTTCGCAATCTTCTCACCCATGTGAAGGATCATGGGGAGGTTGAGGAGGCAAAGCGCTTCCTCGAATTGCAGACCACGAAGATAGTTTGTCAGTATTGTCGGCGTCACTTCATTAGCGTCAATCATCTTAATGACCATCTTCAGGTCCATTGTGGCGCTAAGCCTTATACTTGCATTCAGCTGAACTGCAAAGCTAGCTTCGACACCAACGCCGAGCTCCTCGTGCACAGCAAAGGACATCCTCTCTTTAAAGCCAAGTGCATGTTTCCTGGCTGTGGAAAGATTTTCAGTGAAGCCTATAAACTCTACGACCACGAGGCGCAGCATTACAAAACGTTTACTTGCAAAGCGCCTGGCTGTGGTAAACTGTTTCATACTCAGTCTGATGTAGAATTGCACGAGGAGAGCCATAATACTAAGAGAGCCGAGCCGGAGACTGCCGAGGGCGATGGCGTGCGTGCTGTAGAAGATCGGCCGCAAAGCGACGGCGCTGGTCCCGTAGAGCCTCGGCCGCACCTCTCCAGTGAGCCAGCCGAGCAGGATGTCCAGCAAGATGTTCATCCAGGGCCTCCACTAAACTCCAGCTGCATGATGAGCCATGCAGATCACCAAACAAGTCTGGTGAAAGTGAAGCACTCCATTGAAAACATGCTCAATCCTGCTGGTCAAGGTCCCACTCAAGCGTTCGGCCTCGTGACGTGCAAAACCGAGTCACCCGGTCCAAACCTCGTGCAGCAGCCTCAGATCCCACACATGGAGACCCAGCACATCCGTCATCCCGTAAACCCTCCCACCATGCCGCATTTAAATGAACACAGACCTGAAGATTCCTTGTTAGATGTGCTAATGAACGATCCAATGCTCACTCCATCGTGCCCGCTTCCTCCAGCATCTTCATATCAGAGCCTCCTAGAGGACTTCCAGCAAGCTCCTTCAGGAGATGTTTTGCAAGCTCAGATGGAGTCTGCTGTGTCACAGAGTCACACCCAGCCTTTGTACAGCAATGAAAACGCTGAATACGGGCAGTATGATCCCAATCCCGTACCCCCGCTTCATGCCCCGTACCCAGTTCCGTACGGGAACAGCATGGTACCCGTGACTCAGACTGCTCATAATGGACCACCAGTAATGCCAGTGTCTCAGAGGCTTCCTCCACAAGTGACCTCTTTTCCCACCAACAGACTGGTGCAGCCACTGCAGGCCAACGCACTAGGTTCTGCAGCTGAGGAAAAGGACAGATACAAGTGTGCATATGAAACCTGTTCTCGAGACTACAGCTCTTACAGAAGTCTAACCAAACACATGAAAGCTGCTCACTGTGAGTTTTATGCGCAGTGGAAACTGGCACGGAGGAACAATAAAGCACCACCAATCACGAGCAGATCTGCGTCCATGTGTGGGAAACGGGTTTCTTCAGAGCCCTTACAGAACCTGCTTGGTCAGAGGATTCCTGCTTCTCTGACACCAGTGCAGAAATCACCTGCTCAGTCACACTACCCAGCAAGCTGCCTAAACGCCAGTTACCCCTCGGGGTCTTCCCATTTAACCCGTCCTGCTGCTCAAACTTTCCCAAACCAAATGGAAAGCATATTGGATCCCATTGTGCTCTCACAGTTAGGAAATGCTGCAAATCAGCCACATACAGCGTCTCACTCTTCCTGGAATTCTGTCTCGATGAACAGTTCGCTTCAGCAGCAGAATTACCATTCGCAGGGGATGACACCTTCTAGTGGTCATTTCTCCTCGCAGATGGACATCGCGTCGCAGTCCCAAGTGCCAAATACCTATAATGGAGAAATGGCCTACCCTGCTTTGCAGCACCCAAACAATCCCTCATGTCGCTTCATCCAGTCCCAACCGGACGTTACCCAAACAATGAACAATCCAGCCAAAATAGGTGACCCTTCACCACATCCCTACACTCAGCAACCGCAGAGCAATTCTGTACCCGTAGTCAAACATACAGAATGTGTGGTAAAACTGGAGAAGAACCCAGATTTGCTTCCGTGTTCTCCAAACACATCACAACAAAGCACCCCCTCTGCAGCCATGAACTCTCAAACTTCTCAAGATGATACCAGCTGCTCCACACATGATGGCGACCTCAAAAAAAGGAAACGAAGCAGCAGAACAAAGTGGCCTGCCATCATCAAAGATGGAAAGTTCATTTGCTGTAGGTGCTTTAGAGAGTTCCAGAGTCCTAAATCTCTTGGAGGACATTTATCTAAGCGTGCTGTCTGCAAACCCTATGAAGAAGCTGTTCTGGCTACGGATCTTCCCAGTTCATTTCTTGAACTTCTGAACGCTCCTCACCCATCAGACACTCCCCAGTCCTCACCTTCCCCACAGGTCACTACCAATCAGACTTGGCCCTCTCTGAATAAAGGCCCCCTTGACCCAAAGTTGTTTCCCAATGTCACTTTTCTGAACACTAAAGATTACAACAGTGACAGTAAGCCAAGCAGTGAACCCGGCCAAGAAAATTCACCAAGTTTGGGTGATGCTGTGGGTGCACGCCAGCAGACCTTTGCTGAATCCTCTGTCTCTTATCTTCAAGAAAGCCAAAACAGTGTGATTCAACACACCGGAAATATCAAAGACAAACAGAGTCGGCATCAAATGAATCATACCCAATCCTGCAACGCCTTACCAAGTGAAACTGGTTCCTCAGATCAACTTTTATCTCGCTTGCTGAGTGAAAACCAAACTTCTGACTCAAGCTACAGCAGGAGTCCCACTAATCGTATCGACAGAATCCTTCAATCCGAAACACTAAACAAGATTAAGGAGATTAAAGAAGAATCTACCATCACAAGCGTTAGTGGATTATCCAATGATGGGCTTCTGGCCGCCATGGCTTGTCTTGCTCAAAATCTGGTTTCAGAAAAGAGCGTCAAGGAAAGGCTTCGTGAACAGATATTAGCTGGAGACTTCCAAAAAAGAAGCAGTTCATGCCAAGGTCAAGGTGCTGACCACTCAAATTTACAAAGTCTGATGATTGATGTTCCTCACCACACAACCCATGTCATTCAGAAGGCTCTTCAAAGCAATGAGCACATTGTTGGAGGTGCTCCAGACCTTGCTGAAAGTTTCACCCAGGCTGAAAGTGCACTTCCTGACGAAGCCCCGACACAGGTTCCACCGTCATGTGACATGTTTAATAAACCACCAGTACAAGATGACGATGAAATCACAGAAATTCAGAAAGCTCTTGAAAGGCTGGATCTGGATCGGGAAATAAGAACCCATGACCGGACCCCTGCTGTCCCTCCGGAGACTGACGGAGTAACTAAGAAGCTCATCTCAGAAGCTACATCCGCTTTTACGATACGAGGCTACTCCTGTGACAGCGATGGTTGTGGGTACAGAGCTATGACGAAAGATGCCCTCTTCAAACATCTCATGAAACAGCATAACTACACAGACGACATGCTGAATCATTGTCGGAAGGAACAGTTTAACTTTGCGCCGTTTCATTGTCAACTCTGTCCCAAGACCTTCACACGAAACTCTAATCTCAGAACCCATTATCAGTCTGTTCACAATTATTCCCATGAGCAGGTGGTGAAGATGGGGATTACACGGCCGTACAGTCGAAAATCCTTGGAGGCTGATCAGAGTCTTTGTACCACTTCGAACATGACTGATTTGCTCAACCCGGCAGTACCGAAGGTGCCGTTTGCTGGAATGCGGCAGCATGCTGAGACAAGTACTGGTGTCCCAGATTTGATACCTGGTGTTGGAAGCATTAAATCAGAATTAAAAGTTCAGCCTTATGAACAACAGCTTCCTGTTACTTCCGTCGACTCTGGATTCCCCAGGACTCTACAGAGAGCACAGACACTGACTCCACATCCACTCCAGAGTCAGGCTCCTGTGCATCCATCAGTGATTAAGGCTGTACCTTCCTTGCTAGCCTCCTCAAGCGTGGAGCAGCAGTTAAATCGGCCTAACGGCTTTGTGCCAGGATCTCCTGAACCTTCTCAGCACACCCATGGAATGCCCCCTGGAGGTCTGTTGCCTTCAGGCGCACCACCTGTGGCCCAGACTCCTTCGGTACCAGGACAGATAGCAAGCCTTTCCCCAGATAAGAAACCCAAACTGGGAAGACCTAAGGTTTCAAAACCAAAGGAGGTGGCGAAGAAGACAAAGGAGAAAAAGGCAGACATGGAAGATGTGTTTAGCCCCTATCGGCCGTACCGCTGTGTTCATCAGGGCTGCGTGGCTGCCTTTACCATTCAGCACAATTTGATTCTTCACTACAAAGCTGTACACCAGTCCGATCTCCCCAAATTTGAAGTTAACGAAGAGAATGAGCAGATCGAGGAGGAGAACGATGAAAACGAGGACGAGAACGACGTGCCCGATGGTGAGGACAGTGATGTCACGGAGTTTCGCTGTCAAGTCAAAGACTGCTCTCGAATATTCCAGGCGGTCACAGACCTGCTGCAGCATTACCTTCAGCTCCACAGACTCAGCCTTGACAAAGCAGGCGTCATGATGTCCGGTATGAATCTGGGCAGATTTCAGTGTGACCAGCCAGGCTGTGATGTCACCTTCACTGGACTCTGGAAGTACATTAACCACATTGACAGCGAACACAAGACGGTGAAGCTCTCCAGAACCGAGCCCGTTGATGGAATGTTCCAGTGTGAGGTGGAGGGTTGTGGCTGCGTTTATACCACGCGCTCAAACTTATTGCGCCACATTACAAAAAAGCACCAAGACCTTTACAAACTCCGACTGCTGAACACAAAAGGTGTCCGACTTGGCCGTCCTCCAAAGAACAGTTTAGTCTCCCTTGAGAAGGAAAATAGAGAAATTAATAAAAAGACTACTCAGAAGGGGGGCGAGAAGAAGAAAAGGAAACAAAAGAACCTCTGGACGAAATACGGAAACCCCATTTTGAAATCGAAAGAGGAGGCCTCGGCCATGTGCACCAAGAGGACACAGTTACAGTACCCCTGCATGCTTAAAGGCTGTGAGAAGGTCGCCGATTCGGAGCGAAATCTCATGAAGCATTACGTCCAGCACGGCTTGCCGAAACAGTACCTGGAGGAGCAAAGGAGCAACTACATCTTCTGCAAGAAAATGCCTCGCTCCAAGTACAAACGGATCGCCTCAAGAAGTGACGATACCGACAAGTCTGATGAAAGCTCTATCGAGGCGTCTGAGAACGAGGAGGCCGTGGACACCGGACCCAGCGAATCAGAGTTCTCCAAGCTGACATCGGAGAAGGAGAGCACCGAGGACACGGAAGTCTCGGACGCTAAATTGTCCAGTGACCTGAGCTCGGAAATCTCTGTGGTGGTGAAGAGAAAGCGAGGGCGCCCACGCAAGGGGGAACGTGTCAAACACCTGCAGCTTGCACGCAAGAGAATGACGAGGCTCAGAGCAGCTCAGACTCACTCCGTCAACTATGCAGACATCAACTCCGACTCCACTTCATCCAGCGCCACGCTGCCACAAGAGCAGAACACACCTCTGAGCTCCTTCAAGCCCCTGGGCTTCGAGGTGTCCTTCCTCAAGTTCCTGGAGGAATCAAATCAGACCCCTGGAAAGGGGAAGACTACTTCTTTAACAGACATGCACCCACACAAGAGATTCCCAACCGTGCACCTGAAGACGGCCTCGGTGGTGTGTAGCAGGATAAATCCTGATCATCACTGCCGGGATGTATTGAAACTTGTCGAGTTTAAGAACCCTCAGAAGCTAACTTCTCTCAACAAGGTGACGTTCGAGGTGCACAGAGGGTTCTCGAATGTGTTCGAACTCTTGCTCAAGCAGCTGCATGATATGCGACCTGCGGTGGTCATTCAAAAAGAGGGCGTGTCTGATGTTATGGGGTAGTTTTCAGGGTGTGTGTGTGGGGTGGGGGGGTGAATCGATAGTTCCAGTGTTCCACTGTATTGGGGATGATAAACGGTTCAGTAGGTTATTAAGTGTTGGAATGTTTTGACGCCCTTGATGCTCCTCTTAATGTCTAATGCTAATCCTACGACAGGACTGTGTATTAAACTCGTTTTCTAAGTTGTTAATTAAATCAGTTAATGATATACCTCTTGCGCATGCCCTTAAAGTTATCCGACACGTGTGGTTGAAGTTGGAGACGAACCCTTAGAGGAAGAGATTAACCGTCGCGGATCCCTGTTCGGAATTTTAAAGCAGACTAGCTTCTGTTGCGGCTGGACTGACTCTCCTGTAGTGCAGTGGTGAACTGTAGATGGTAACCATTTTAGTCTTGTTCATCTTGCATTGTAAATTTAGAACGTCTATAGCGTTGTGTCTGTGTGTGTGCACATACTGACTCTCCGGATAATTTACTGCCACCAGCAGTCTGTACCTTAAACAACAGAGACCAATTTATTACAGCTTGCTTTTTCTACCTCTCTGTGGTTGTGTGTGGGTTTTTTTTTTTTTGTTTTTTTTTTTGTTTTTTTTTTAAGAAAACAGGTTATGGTTTGTCATGGGAATTAACACAAATGAATTAATGAATGTTTAGTGTTTGTGTGCAATAAGAGTATTTAATACAGAATGATGAGCAGGTGTTTGGTTTATTGCAATATTACAGATACATGTAGTGGGCACACACTGATACACATTTATAAAATTATATAAAAAATAAAATTATGGACAACTTTTTTAACCTAAGTAGTATTTTTATAAGAATTCAATGGATAGGTTATTTATTTATATATGTATATATACACACACACACACACACACGAGTGGTTGTGTACAAAATTCCAGTATTCAGAATTACTAAACATTTTCATTGTTTAATGTTTTCGGTGTTTTCTTTTTAATGTCACTGCATTTTGTTGCATGGTTTATTTCTAAACAGACTTTAGTCAGTTACACTAATTTGGCATTTTTGCTAGCTAGCGATTAGCATGCTTTTGTGGGCAAATCTATAAAAAGTAATTTTGTCCAGTTAGAGCGTAAAAACTGCAACTATTACAATCACAAACAGCTTCGTCTAAAAGCTAGAAACAGATGTTTACGTTCCTCGACGTGCTCCTTCAGGCTGGATGGTGACATTTTTGTACGCAGTGATGAAGTTGGTGCATGAAAAACAGCAAACATTTAAAACAATACAAATCTTCCTTCATTTCAATCTCAAACGTGGGCTTATATATATATATATATAGTCATGAGTGATCTGAGGAGGAATCATCGTTACAGAACTGTTTAAAAAGTGCAACAAGAAGGAATTTTGTTCTGTGATGAACACGGCGTACGGCCTGTCGCGTTTCACAAAAGAAAACTTAATATGCTTAATGTGCTTAATATTATAAACAACAGGAACCTTCATAGAAATGTAGTGGAGTCAGAAGGACAAGGTTTGTCTCCCACATGAAGTCATAGGTTTGCAAAAAAAATTAATACTCAAGTAAAGTACAGTAATCAAATGTAAATATACCCCTATATATATATATACACACAGGAAGTGCATTAAATAAGTTTCTTATTCAGTGTAAATAAATTGATTCACTCGTTATAATGTGAATCATAAAAGATGAAAAAAGACGCTTTGGGGGAAACGGTGTTTTCATTCTGGAAGATTCTTTTCCATCAACTTGAGCGGCAACTAGAAGGGTAATTGTGACGTCACAAACACTAGCCCCGCCCCCAAGCAACTCTGAATCAGTGAATCATTTTAGCCACTGAGTGATCTGTTCAGTGAATCAGTGTCTGAATGAATCCTGGAGATTTCCAGCATTTCAGTGAAGTGTGTGTGTGTGTGTGTGTGCTGATTTTTTTTTTTTTTTTTTAACAGAGGTGTGTTTATATTGAAAAATAACACAATATCAGTGATGATTAGCTGTTTTACATAACTCGCTTGTCCACAATCTGCACATTTGGGCAAAATAAACAAATCATGAATGAATCATTTAACTGAACTCAAAAGACCTAAAATTATTCACTTTCATCTCCGCGGTTTTGCAGCTGGAAAAGGGGGTTTGGTGACAAAAATTAACGTCTCTTAAAGCTTTTTTTTTTTTTTTTTTTAGATCTTTCTAAAACGTGTTCTTTTAATAAAGCAGCTTAAAGACGTCGTAGGAGAGATTTAAACCCAAAGTCTATATTTCCACTCAAAGGAATATTCAGGAAGATTTTCACTAAAATGAAAGCTAAAAGGAATATTTCATACGCTGCTCAGTTTGGTGGGAAATAAAATATCTTGTCAATAAGGTCTTAATGTTGGTGTGTTTATGAATGAAGAACTAGTTCTGAACATGACGCTCATATCTGCACTAATCAGGATGTCTTATTGTCTTTTAAAATGTCAGTATGATTGTCGATTTTTTGGAAAACAGTACAGTTTCTCGTAAGAACAGGAAGCCCACATGCGGCGTGTTGATCATGTCGGAGTTTCCTTCACAGCCTGCCGTGGCTGGACCTGAACCCCGTCCTCTTTGCTAGCAGAGATTACGGGTCTTGGTCCGGCCGAGCCAAGAGTGAGCGCAGACGTGGAGCGGGTGTGACATCTACACGTTCTCTTGTGTTCCACAGGGACGTACCTCTTACTGAAACACTTCCAGCACTGCTTGTACAGGATGTAGAGCATCTCCGTCACGTTCAGGACCACGCACAGGCCAGACGTGCAGCCCATGATGTAGAGGAAGATCTTCTTCTCTGTGGCTCTGGAGATGTAGCAGTCCACCGTGTTGGGACAGGGACTCTCCTCACACTGGTACATCCGAGGAAGGTTAAATCCATTATACACAAAGTAGAAGATGAGCAGCGTGCCCACCTCGAAGGTGGTCTTCAGGATCAGGCTGAGGAGGTAGGTGAAGAGCAGCCCGCCGTCGATCCTGCCTCGGTCCTCGTAAAATTTACGTCCGTGCTTCTTCTCACGGTGCTCGCGGTAGGCCACGTGCAGGGCCACCAGCAGGGACGGCGTGGACACCATGATGAGCTGCAGAGCCCACAGACGCGCCTGAGATATGGGGAAGAACCGGTCGAAGCAGACGTTCTCACACCCCGGCTGCTGGGTGTTACACACGAAATCCTTCAACTCGTCCTTCCAGACGTTTTCAGCAGCAGCGACGAACACCAGGATCCGGAAGATGAAGAGCACCGAGAGCCAAATCCGACCAATCACGGTGGAGTATTTATTCACGCCGCTCAGAATGCTCTGCAGGAACGCCCAGTTCATGACTGTGTGAGAGGATCAGTCAGGAAGCACAGCGTTAATATTCACTGCATTTATTATGAAGACGGCTGATAATAATAATACAGTTATAAACCACATGCTGCTCCTTCACATGATAAACAGCAACATGAATTCATGAATAAATGATTCTATTCACTGTGCTTCTGGAATATAGAACATCCTAATGATGCTATTCTTTTTCACAATAACATTAATCATTTTCATAAAACTGGAATTCCCTGTTTAAATGATCGAGAGTATTTAAATAAAACAGGAAGCTGAACAAAGAAACCCAGCTTTAATTATTTACATTTAAAACTCAGAAGCAGCAAACATACTGTATACAACAATAATAACTGTGTTTCAGTTGTGTGTTGAATTCTAACCCAGGTGTTTAAAGAGGATGTTCATCTGTAGTGAAGGTTTGCGTTTAAACAAAGAAAGAAAGAAAGAAAGAGAAATTATTTAGTTCCACCTTTTCGTGAGAGATTCAACTAAACTTCCTTTAATTATTCGACTCTTCGTGTCATTTTCGCTCCTCGTCACTGTTCCCTGGCTTTTATTTTTAAGGCTGTTTTTTAGTTTAGTCTTCTGTTTAAATAAATCTGAAAGTAAATAAACTTGTTCCATTTATGGAGAACTCAGAACCTTGTGGCATCAGCATTTAACATCAAAGTTTTCCTGTGTGTGTGTGTGTGTGTGTGTGTGTTTAGGCTTTTTGTTGATGTAGTTACACAGCAGGACTGACGACAGAGTGAAACTGAAATCTTTCTGTATTATTATTATTATTTTAATTCTTCTTGTAATCATTTCTGTATGATTTATTATTTATTTATTTATTTTTATAGTTTTTCTCAACACACATTTTCTGATCCATTATTAATTGAAATAGTAGTAAACGTTGTATCCACTGTAGTGTTGTATTTGTGTAAGATGATGAGTTAAAGTGTTGATAATAAAAACAGACAGAAAAGGAAAAGTCTGAAGCTGGAATAGACTCACCGGCTGGGTTTGTGTTTCAGGGTCGCTGGTTGGACGCAGCAGCTCCTCTGGTGCTCTGAGGAGGATTTGGTAGGCAAATGCACCTGCCGGATCGGTCTCACCTGTTGGGTTGCTGTGGGCGGGGCTTACCTGTGCAGCTACAGTAAACACACTGTGTAAGGTGACACCTGTGCAGGCTTTCATTTCCATGAACCCCGTGGCGTGGTGCAGTGTGCAGGACTCGGACGCTGGGTGAGGTTTAATGAAGCAGGAGGAAGGAGGTGATGATTAAGGAGACGAGCAGCTGCAGTGACTCGGAACATCTGTGTTTGTTGAGCGTGTGGTGTGTAAACGCAGTGAGGGTCAGGATGTGCTGTGTGTGTCACTGACAGGACGGACATTTATATTTAATCACATAGTCACGAGCTTGTGTTTTATTAATACAGAAACACAAAGCGTCTCTCTATCACACACACCTCAGGGCTTCACCTGGATTATAGGACGACTGAGGTGTGTGTGTGTGTGTGTGTGAGGGAGGTTTTTGCTTTCGGCTCCAGCAGATGATTTACATCATTCTGAGTTTTGCTTGCTGGTTTGAAAAAGCCGTCGTGTCCTGACCTTTGACCCCACACCTCAGGACACCTCACGGTTCAGTATTTTAACATTCTCTAGATTAGAGCCCAGGATCATCATCTTCAGGATCATCATCTTCAGGATCATCACCACCTCGTCCCGCTCTTCCACTGTCATCCAGAAGCTGTCTGCGGTCATGTACAGTTGTGTATCAGGTGTTGTGTGACAGGAACTCAATCCTGAGAGAGAAAAGCAGGAAGTGTTCAGCAGACTACATTAGCTCTCCACTTCCCTAAAGACTAAACAGATTCATGTGAAAGTTGTAAAGTGTGTCTTCTGAAGGTTAACATAAATAAAGATGTTTGTTTTTCATTGCTCTGGAACAGTTTGTGCAGAAGATACAGAAACAGCTGATCAAACTTCTGTGGAGGAAACGTGTTTCTCACTTTTATCCAAATTACTAGAATAATTCATATAAATAATCACTCTGTGGTCTAATCGTTTAGAGGAAGATCAACAAACCAAATGTCTTTCAGTAACGCTTCATTTTATACATTTATTAAACGTTAAAAAAAGAAAAAGAAGCCATAAGAAGTCTGGGCTTCATTTCATACTAATTTACACATGATGAAGTTTTTCTCGAGAACTTATAGAATTTTAATTTTAACTTCTGTTTTCTTTTAATCAGTAAAATAAAAGTAAAGGTTCACTGTTCCTGTTCTTCTTCTTCTCTTGTAGTTTTACACAAAGAACACAGAGTGGTTAAGTTTAATGAGAGCACATTTAATCCTGATTTCATGATGTTTTCCGCTTATAATGAACCTTTTCACTGACATGCGCATTTCCGCCCAGCAGGGGGCGCAGTGACGTCACAGAGCAGTGTGTTGGTTGCCGGATTGAGGGATTAATCCCCGTATTTGCTTACACATTCATTTTAATGCAGGTGATATTACAAAAGGGTTAGAATTTATATTAATTTTAAAGAATTTATATTCATTGTAAAATTAAATATTTATAATTTAAGCAATTGTAATAAAATTGAGCTTAATTCTCTTTTCAACAACATTAAGATTAATTCTCTTCATTCTCAGTATTTAAGTAATAAATGTGTATTTACTCAATAGTTAAGGCAGATACAGTTTTTTGCTGTTTACAAAAATATATTTCTGTACAGAATTAAATGTTATTGTAATTAGAATGTGTTACATCATTATGCATAGATGTATCCTTAAATGTTTGTTTGTATATTCTTGTGTAAATCTGGCAACCCGACTCTGCTCTGATTAAGATGGCGGCTCTCTCTCTCCCTCCGTGCTCCTGTGAGTCTCCCTAAAGCTCCTCTTTATTCTCTCATAACTATTGATTTAATTTTATATACAGATAATACCACATTATAAGATTTTTTTTCTAGCTGTTTTTGAACTTTGTGACAGCAGAGACTTTGTGGAGTCGCAGTCATGTCACCTTCAGAGAGCGACAGTAAAGTACCCGGATTGAGAGGCGTGAGGACTACATCACTGTTCCGCGCAGTGAACCCGGAACTCTTCATCAGACCTGTAAACTCATCACACTTTTACTCATCACACTTTTACTCATCACTAGGGTTGTAACGGTATGAGATTTTCACGGTATGATAATCGTCTCAGAAAATATCACGGTTTCGCGGTTTTGTG
>JAOVYU010000031.1:391836-403214 GCA_025674565.1 Synodontis membranacea
CTCTCTCTCTCTCTCTCTCTCTCTCTCTCTCTCTCTGTTTCTCTCTATAAAATCTCATGTAGAGTGAACAAAGAAAGACTCTGTGTGTGTTTGCATGTATAATTTATTTTTTTTTATTGAAAGATTTCCTTCATTGAGGATTACAATTTATTAAAGCACACGCTGACCTCCTCAGCACACATGAAGACTTTTACAGCATTTTATTGAAAAAAGAATTGACTGACAGAAAATCAATGTGATCTGAACAGAAGTAAACAAGATAAACATTCAGTACGTCATTTGAAAATGAAAAAAAAATAAAATAAAATAAAAAAAAGATGTCAAAGGAAATGTTAGCATAAAATATTACTCCCATGAATATTTTAACAAATTTGTATTTGTATTTGTATAAGTCACCTTGTGGATAATCCAGTGTTTCTACATCATTATATTCTTTAATAACTGCCAATAATTATGTTACCCAAAAATTTATACATTCCAGTAGGACATAATCAAGCATTTGTTTCATTAATCAGTGAACTACACAGTGGAGAAATAAACGACTCCTAAACACTATCTAGTGCACTTTATTGGCTTGGTGCACAAGATGGTGTCTCTTTACCGATGTACGTGTGGTGCACATTCCCATATCCGGGTGTAGTTTGTTGTAGTAGTTGTGTTTTTAAAATTAAGGAGAAACAATTCACATTTCGACGGAAAGAGAAGAAAACTAAGTTGCTGTACCTTACACCATACACCAACTAAGGCTGAATTTTTTGGGAATTTCTGGGAAGGCTCTTTTCTCTTATATGGACGCTGTCAGAGCACTTAACCTGTTATCACTCCTGTTTTCCCACATTTAACATTCCATCTCCCAGCTCCCTCCCACTTCGTTCTTTCTCATCATAAATGTGAATCGTTTCTTCTTAATTTTAAAAATGCTCACGGTTGCAGACAATTCTTGCACAACAATCCGATAGATTTCCTCTAATCAGTGCACTGTTTTATCTACATGGCTCCTATAGCATATCTAGTGCACTATATGTCTCTTAGGGAACTATTTTGTATTAAGCTCTGAGGATTCATGAATTCTACATGTCCCCTATGTGGACCCCTACTCCCTATTCAAGTACACTACACAGGGTGTAAAATGACACTTGCACTAATGAGTCATTAGGGATTTTGTATTTTATGACCACACTTTACATGTGTATGTTTAGTGCCGCCCTGCTGGTCAGTCTGGCTAACTTTTAAGATATCTACTAAAAGTCCACTATGTAGGATTCAGCCCCTGAATGCCCCTCCCTTACTCCCTCCCTTTCCAAGCATGTATTAAAGCGTACTTTGCCCTTGAGGTGCCCGGAGCGTACTTACATTCACACACCTAAATAATAAGTCTGATCATCCATTTTCCAAAGTTTTTGAAAAAAAAAAACTGGTGCAAAAGTCTTTTGCACCAGCAAACAGTGATTCCTCTTATTTCTTCTTCCTTGCCTTTGTTTTTCTTCTTTTTTTTGTTGTCCTTCTGCTGCTTCCTTCCGGGTTCATACTGCCACATGTAAAAATGTGAAATGCAGCAGGTTCTCTCTAGAGGTTTGTCCGTTCTGGGCTACCGTAGCGGCGCAACATGGCGGCTCCGTAGATGTGGACCCGCTCCCTATGTAGATATAAAGGGCTCATTCTAAGCTTATTAAAACACAATGATTCGTAATTACAGGTTAATTATATACTAATGATAACATACTTATGAACATAATATTCAATTTCTGCTAAAAGATCCCCATACATCCTACATAGTGGACCTTTATGTGAACTATATGGTATACAACATAACAACCTTAGCACCCTTTGTAGTGCACTATGTTTTCACAATTGTTCCTAATAAAGTCAATTAAACAATTAAAAAGTAACTGAAGACAAATTATATGATGAGGATGAATCCCAAATGGGGCTCAAGTTTTATTCCCTCTGTAAGGGTAGAAATAATCTTCCCTAATTTATCCAATCAGGAGACATTTGGGATTCAGCCTGTAGTAAGTGAATGAATTGGATTTATAGCGCCGTCCTGCTGGTCAGTGAGTGCTACACAGGGTACACTCTCAACATGGTACAATAAAATACACAAGCCCAAAGGTCATCTGTGTGTGTGTGTGTGTGTGTGTGTGTGTGTGTGTGTGTGTGTGTAGGGGTCAGAGCGGGTAGTGGGGTGTGTTAATGTGCTGGTGGAAGGGTGTATGTGTGTGTGAGTGTGTGTGAGAGCCGTACAGCAGGTCAGAGGGTGTGGCGCTCAGGCCAGGACACAGCGGCTCATGGTTACTCAGCACCGTGGACAGATACTTCACTTCCTCCGTCAGTTTCTTCACTTCCTTCCTTAGAAGAGCATTCTCCTTCTCCAGATTCTCACTCTCCTGCACACACACACACACACACACACACACACACACACACACACACACACACACACAGCTTGTTATGTTACCAAGAAATCACAAACAAACTGACACTGGAGACTCCTTCCATAAATGTTAAATTATGTACAGGTCCCTGTGAAGGAGCTGTTGCTACAGAAACAATAAGAGTGAGCCAGTGTAAGTGCACAATATGTAGTGGGAAGCATGTTAGCACTAGCATTTCAGTGTTTAACATTTAGGTAGCTTTAACATAAACAGAAACTGAGATCTAGGGTTATAGGGAACGTAATTTCTTTTTGCACTAAAATAGGTCATTAGCATGAAGAAATCAAGGGCTAGTCAACGTCACTTTTACGGTAAGATGTTAGAGGTGAGTTGTTTTGTTTTACTTGAAGGTGTGAAAGGCACAGAACAGATAGAGCGATAAATAGGCATCGGAGCTCCCACTAGCTTGCGGCGTACCCTTCCAGTTAGCGTTAGCGTTAGCCTTCTGGTTTTGGGGTTTACCCTCTGTGAGTGACGCAAGTCAATCATCACTCATCCATGTTTTACGAGAAATGACAGTCGGCTCGTCCCCCCTGCGACCCACACTGACATGCTGAGGTGTACTACAGGAAACATGTCATATGGAGGGAAATTACAGCTTCCTGTTTATCACTCACAGACTGTGAAGAGAGAAACCACAGTGTGTGCACTCTTAAAAATTCACACACACACACACAACCTTCATTTACATTTGACATACACACACATGATGGAGCAGGAATGTGTATATAATTAAAATGTTTAAATACAGGATTGCAGTAGTTAAACACTTTAACATTAGCCCACCTGAGGGAACGATAACTAGCAAAAATCTCCTGACATCATGTGATGTTATTTTTAAAATCAGATCAGTGACAGCAGATTGTATGGCATTTTCCCCAGCATGACTCTCTGACTAGCAATGTTATCAGATGAGAAATGCTACGTGTTAACATCCGTTAGCAGAAACACAGTTCTCACTAATCTGATTAGCCCTTTTGCATGTTATTAGCCTCCCACTAGCCTCTTGTTTAGAGGAAACCTGAATCTGATGCTCACTGCTGTGGCTGAGGACACGCTGGTAGATTACTGAGAAGTGACCGATGGGGAATTTAAGTCTCCTATAGTGTGTACTTCTGAGCAATGAAGTGTCCATTAGCATTAAATCAACAGGGCTGACGTTTACATTTACTCATTTCACAGACAGTTTTATCTAAAACAACTTACAGTTAAGCTTTTGAGAGTTAAGAACACAAATAACTAGCAAGAACTAGTTGTAATGTTACTTAGTTAGCAAAATCCTCCACTTGTAAATTTAACCAATAGCATAAATTGCTTGAAGTAACTTTAACTAGCAAGCTAAAACACCCACAGGTAACTAACTATAAAAAAAACCTTCTGAGGTAAGCTAAACTAGCTGACAAAGATTTTCTGAACTAACTATAACTATTTAGCAAAAAAACTCATGATGAAAATTTGACCAGCTAGCAGAAACATCCTGAGGTAAACATTTCTTTAAAAACCCTCAGAAGGTACGTTTAATTAGCTAGCACAAACCTACTGAGGTAAATTTATCTAGAAAAACCCTCATGAGGTATGTTTAACTAGGTAGCACAAACCTACTAAGGTAAATTTAAATACCTAGCAATGCTTTTTTTTTTTTAAATAACTGTAACTAGTTAGCAAAAAAGTCATGATGTAAATTTGACTAGCTAGGAGATACCTCCTGAGGTATATTTTTCTTAAAAACCCTCATGAGGTAAGTTTAATTAGCTAGCACAAATCTTCTGAGGTAAATTTGTCAGCAAAGCCCTGTGTGAGGTAATTTTAGCCTGCACAACCCCCTCCTCTGAGGTAAATTTATCTAGAAAACCCTCATGAGGTAATTTTAACTAGCTAGAACATACTGTCTAAGGTAAATTTAAATACCTAGCAATGCTTTTCTGAAGTAATTATAACTAGTTAGCAAAAATGTCATGATGTAAGTTTGACTAGCTTGCACAAACTCACTGAGGTAAATGATCTAGAAAACCCCTCATGAGGTAAGTTTAACTAGCTAACACAAAGCTGCTGAGGTAAATTTATCTAGAAAAACCCTCATGAGGTAAGGTTAAGGAGCTAGAACATATCTCCTGAGGTAAATTTAAATACCTAGTAATGCCTTTCTGAAGTTACTTTAATTATTTAGCAAAAAAAAAACCCTCATGATGTAAATTTGACTAGCTAGCAGATACCTCCTGAGGTAATTTTTATTAAAAACTCTCATGAGATATGTTTAACTAGCTAGCACAAACCCACTGAGGTAAATTGATCTATAAAACTCCCCATGAGGTAAGTTTAGCTTGCATAAACCCCTCTGAGGTAAATTTATCTAGAAAAACAATCATGAGGTAAGTTTAACTAGCTAGCACAAACCTGCTGAGGTAAATTTAACTGGGCAGTGAAATCTCCAGGTGTACATTTAGTTAATTATCAAAAAAATCAGATTATTGTGATCTGCCAGAGAAGATTATTTACATGCTTCCATTATTTGTTAGCCAGAGTAACGACAGCAGGGTGTGTGAGAGGCAGTGGTCTGCTTCACACCGGAGAGAGTGAAAGGACATGAGTAATAACACTCCTACACACACACACACACACACACACACATACACACACACACACACACACAACTCAGCCTCAGTCTCTCCACAGTAAAATGTATTATAGGATATTTACAGAATATTAAAGTTTTTATGTTAACACTTCAGCAAGGTGGTACAGAAGGGTGGGATGGTGGAGCGGGGTATAGAAGGATACAGGACAGGGTAAGGTGGGGTAAATTGGAGCAGGATGGTGGGACAGGGTGTGTCAGGGTGTGTCAGGGTGGATACGGTTAAGCAGGGTGGGTTAATACGGGGCAGGGTGTAGCAGAGGGGCGGGTGGAGGAGAGCTAACTGACGTAACTGCATCCTCTGACTACTGTAAATTACTAAGCCTGGAGACTCCTTCCATAAACATCTTCTCACAGAAAATTCACCATTTTTAAATCTGTTTATGTGGAGCGTCTGCTGTACAAGACTCTGTGAATGAGCTGTTACTACAGAAACATTAACATAGCAGGATGAAAGCTTTAATATAAACTCGTTGTAGGAAATTAATCAACACCTTACAACCAATCAGAATCCAGAATGGCAAAAAAAAAACACATAAACACTGAGTCAGAATTTTTAACAGCGCCTGTTTTTACCTCAGAGACGGTGTGAGAGTAATAATAAAGACCGTGACTAACAGAGCCGAGAGGGATTTTTTTTGTTTCTGAAGTGGAGAAAAATATTCAGAGAGTTGCCGAAGTGTTGAGTTCTGTAACGAGACACGATCGTGTGGTTTGTCACGCGATGTTTCCCGCCCACACCATCTAATTAATGCCAGAAACGGAGGCAAAAACATGAGCGAGTGTGAAATTCGACAGAAGCCATGACGCATCGCCACATGCTCAGCACAGAGTCATGTAAATATACGAGCTGGACAGGAGCGCTAGCCTCGCTAACCTCGTTAGCTTCACATGCATGAGCGTCGATCTGACACACAACATGTCGGTTCTCATTAAACTTCTGTTCGGGTTCTGTTCTGTTCTGTTCTGTTCCCAAATGTGTGTGTACGCAGGCGTGTGTGTGTGTGTGTGTGTGTGTGCGCAGGTTCTCACCAGGTGCAGACTATCTGCTTTCTGCGTTTGTCTCATCCTGCTCTTCTGAGCCGCGATGCGATTCTTCTCTCTTCTCATCACTTTCCTCATGTCGTCAGTTGAGCCCTGGAGTAAGGTCAAAGGTCTTGGGTCAAGGACATTTTAAACATGTTAGCGACTGAACATGTTAACCACAAAGGTTTTTTCTTGACAGAAGAGTCTTCAGAGAACCATTTTGTAAAAAAAAAAGTGTGAGACATAAGGTTATCTTCAGCTTATAGTTTTAGCGTAAGCAGCTAGCATGACAACAAAACAAAGCTACTATAGGAGGTTAACGCGAGATGAAGTTACCACAGAAAGTTAATGCTAGTTTACTAAAATGACCACAGAAAATTATTGAGAGCTAAAATTTAAAGTTACCACAGTAAAGTGTGTGTGTGTGTGTGTCCATTACCCTTAAGAGTATCCTTTGATGAGATTCAGATTTTGTATGAATCTACAGATTCTACTACTAGTGAGAAATTTCAGTATTAGCTATGCTAACCACTTAGCTGGCTAATCTGTGAATCTGTTGCATTTTGGGTAGCTAATGTTCTTGCATATCCTAAAACAAGACAATCCTGAGTAAATTATTATATATAAAGAAGGACACTATGTTTGTCAGAAGTAATCTATGCAAATCTGTTGTCAGTAATCAACGTTATCCAGTTAAATTTGTTCAAGAAAGATTTATTAATTTTGTCTGGTGACTAGCAATATTGTTAGCATTGCTAGCGGTGGTGAAAATATCAGAAAAGAGTTTCTGTTTGCACGCTGATGAATGAGCTGGTTGTGAAAGTGGGCCAGAATAAATGTGTGTGTGTGCGTGTGTGTGTGTGTACAGGATGTAACGATGAATGAAGGCTAGTAGGACACAGTTAGCACAGTTGAGCAACATCGTCATTGCTTACAAACAAATATAGATGTAACAGGGTGTGTGTGTGTGTGTGTGTGTGTGTGAGAGAGAGAGAGTGAGAGAGAGTGAGAGAGAGAGAGAGAGAGAGAGAGAGTTTGCACAATTATGAATGAATGAAAGTCGTAGGTAACATGGTTAGCAGTATTAGCATTGTTAGCGGTTTGTCTTTTTCAGTGTGTTGTCCATAACGGTACTTTCACTATCACTAACCATCATCCTGCTGTCTGTCTCTCCGTCTGTCTCTCACCTCATCTGTCTAACTCTCTGTCCATCCATCTGTCTGTATGTCTGTCTTACTTTCCACCTTTCTGTGTCTCTGTTTTTCTGTCTGTCTGCCTCTCTGTCTGTCTCTCTATCTGTCTGTCTCTCTGTTTTCTGCACCTTTTTGTTTCTTTACATATTTTGCACAGAACAACAGAATCATTGGAAAACCTGCAACTCTATTTATTCCAAAGTTCACAAGTTAGAAGGTCTCATCCTGTCTTAGGACGCATGTGTGTGTGTGTGAGAGAGAGAGAGAGGAAAAGAGACAGAGCGATAGAGGTATGTGGAAGAGGTTGAGCAGTAAGGTGCTGTCCCTTTAGAGTAATGGAATGAATGAACAATCTCACGTGGAGTGATGGAGAGATTAAAAAATAAGTTGCAAAGTTTGGAAGAAGAAGAAGAGGTGCAAGAGAGAGAAATTAAAGAGTGCACACAGATGTGCATGCACCTGAAATGAAAGACATAAACATAGAACAGACAGAGAGAGATAGAGCGAGAGAGAAAGAGAGAGAGAAAGAGAGAGAGAGAGAGAGAGAGAGAGAGAGAGAGAGAGAGATGATGGAGAGATGATGAATTGTCGTACCTGTTTGTGTCCTGGTGATGGAGATTTGGTGTAGCCGGTATCATTACTGTCTGAACCCTGAGCCATACCACTCTTTTCTTCTCTTTGGACCTGCTCTCTCTCTCTCTCGCTCTCTCTCTCTCCTCTCTCTCGCTCTGTTGCTTTCTTGCTCTCTTCTTTGCTCTCTCTCTCTCATCCAGTGAGTGTGTGTGCAGAGAAGTGTATTGAGTCGAGCACGGTTCAGTGCTTAATGCGCAGCAACAGTTCCTCCTCCCGCCCCCCTCTCTCTCTCTCTCTCTCTGTCTATCTCTCTATCTCTCTCTCGCTCTGTCTATCTCTCGCTTTTTCTTGTCTTAGTGGTGTGTGTGATGTGGTCTAACTTAGAAAATCTCTCACTTGCGACTGGAAGTCATGTGACGCCTGGAAACTTTGCATTATAAAAAGACAACAAAACCCCAGAAATAATCCATGCGAAGAAAATAGACTAAACGAAAACAAAAGATTTTTTTACGTCAGTTAAAGAAAATATTATTCAAATTAGATTTTTTTTTTTTTTGCACAGTTCACACTGCTGATTTCAATTTCCAGTCATTGTAATCTGAAATTTTCTCTCCACTGAAATGAAATTCAAAAATAATAACAATTTCATTAATCATGATTTTATTAATGATCTAAAAGTCATTAAATATAAAATATAAGAATGTACTTACTGAAACATCTACACTATATAATCATTAAATTAGTGACATTTAAATGACAAATTATCCTGTACAGAAGCACATCTGTAGCTAAAAAAAAAAAGCTTTCGTCTGTTATTACATCTGTTATTACACAGGAAACCGGAGTGTGGATTTATTAAGAGCTCTGTTCTGAGAGCATTTGAATCTGAATTGTTTTTCCAGCTTATTGGATTGAAGAAGATAAAATAAACAGGAAAAAAAGAAACAATAAAGACTTACCATGCTACAAACATTATGCTGCATGCTAGTTTTTAAGCATGAGGTGCAAAGTTAGCATTTTAATTTAAATTTTTGTATTTCTTTAGTCCATTTCTGTGTTTATTATTATATTAATATTATAATATTATTATATTACAATATAATTTGTGTAACGCTAGCCAGTCCTCACCATCGTGCAGTAATTGTTTAATGTTAGTGTTTTAGCTGCCATTCTTACGGGATTGTTTTGCTAGCTGGTGAACTTCTGGATGATCTGCTGCAGTCTCCAGCTGTGTTATGTAGCTTCTTTTTGTAATCATCAGTTATCGCTGTGTGTCAATCTCTGCTTTCAGCTTTCATTTCCCTCATCTGGAATGTGAGGGAAATGCAAACACACAATAAGATCTTGTTGTTCAGTCGCTGTTTGTCGGCTGCAGATCTCCTCGCTCAGTCACACACGTCCTTGTGGAAGTCGTATGAAATTTAACATGGATGTTGTTAAAATGTTCAATGGAAAAACGGTACCTTCATTTATTTA
This sequence comes from Synodontis membranacea, assembly GCA_025674565.1. Lineage (NCBI taxonomy): Eukaryota > Metazoa > Chordata > Actinopteri > Siluriformes > Mochokidae > Synodontis > Synodontis membranacea. The sequence goes on from JAOVYU010000031.1 coordinate 401,172, forward strand.
CGCTGTTTGAGTTTATTAACGCTTTAGCAATGCATTTAGCAACAAGTAGAGGGAACTGGCAGCAGAAGACACCAGCACAATCCATGGGAAGACTGTGGAGCTTGTGGAGGGGTACAGATATCTGGGCACTATCTTTGATAGTATGCTCAGGTTTGCCTCCAACACTGAGGAGATTCTAAGGAGATGCCAGCAGCAGCAGTATCTCCTGAGGAAACTCAGCAGCTTTGGAGTTAACAAGAACATCTTGAGGACATTCTACTACTCCTTCATTGAGAGTGTTATAACATTCTCAATAACCTGCTGGTTCCACGCCATCACGCTGCATGAAAGAACCCGCCTGCAGAGGACAGTCAAGGTGTGCTCTAAAATAATTGGATCCCCAGTCAGAACTCTGTCCTCCTTCTGTGAGCTGCAAACACTGAGAGCAGCATGCAGAATACTACAGGACTCTTCACATGTGCTGTTCCCAGATTTTGAGTGGCTTCCCTCTGGGCGCCGAATCTGCTGTCCGGATTGCAGGACACAAAGGAGAAGAGCCACTTTTATTCGAAGGGCTGCTCAACTCTTGAACTTGGAGCCACTGTCACTCTCTGCCTTTATGCATCAAACCCCATAAAGGAATGACAACTTTTTCATTCCCTACTACCCATTGACCTCCTTTTTTGCACCTTTGTTAGTCCGTTAATCTACCTAATTGTAACTGCAATTTTGCACATTATGTATACACTGTGAACCATTTTATTATTTTATTTATTATTATTATTATTACGGCTAGTACTATTATTACTTTTTATTCCTATTTTTTTATTTTTATTTTTAATTTGTGCCTTTTCTTTAATGTCTGGTTCTGTGTCTGTGTAACACTGCTCTACATGCCTCCAATTGCCCCTCGGGGACAAATAAAGTTGTTTGAATTGAATTTGAATTGAATTAGAAGTTACACATTTACAAATTAATGTTCAGAATTAAATTTAGAAAACTGATATTCCTTGTGTGCTGATAGCTATCACTAGCTAATGTTAATGCTGTGCTGAATGTTAGCTAACAGACTATATTTACTGGAACATTCTCTGAAAGTGGCTTGATTGGGCTTTGATTAGTAATGTAATTGATTCATTCATTTGTCATTGTGGGAAATCAGCCGACTGTGTGAATTTTGTATCGCTCTGTCCTTTAATCCCTTTATTTGTAAAAATGTGTGTTTCTGTATAAGCATCAATATATGCATCAGAAATCCGAGTGTGATTTCACAACCGATTCATGTGTTTGTTGAGTCTGAATCAGCGTGAAATTGATACTTTTGATTCATTTTATATTTGTTTTGTTTTGTTTCTTAAGTTGTACTCAAGTGGAATTAAAGAAAAAACGTTTAAACAAACTCATGAACTAAAAGGAAATGTTTATATCTGATGAAATGAGGTTAACATCAGGTTCTCATGTGAAAGGTAACTATTAATATTTACCTAAAAGTGTTGGAAGATGATTTTCATTTTAAACATCATTCAGTCTCTGTAAGATTGCAATGAATTGTAGCTTTCAGGCATGTATGTAATTGACAACAATCGAAGCTAATCTAAGCTGGCATTAGCGAAGAAAACAGGCTAATTTAGTAAAATACAGCTTAGAAAATTTGTGAAACTTTCCTCAACATGCCTTCTCTAATTAGATTAAAGTTCATGTCTTCAAGAGACCTCAATGACGTCATCACTCCATATACTGAGAACGAAAATACAATATTAGATTCGTTCGTGCACAAAAGACGCACAAACGAATCAGACATGTTTGGAGTCATTTGGACGTTAACGGCGGCTGGGTGATGTCACCTTATTAAAACATTTAACCATTAATTTCTCTAAAACTGTTTGAGCAGAAATTTTTATTTTTGTAATTAATATTTACATTCTCATGATACGGCGTGATAACATCATCATTTTATACTTTTCTTTAACACTCATCCAGAACTCTTACACTGCAGTGTAGTGGATTATCTCTCTCTCACACACACACACACACACACACACACACACACACACACACACACAC